>WOXC01008147.1:0-174061 GCA_011680675.1 Gymnobelideus leadbeateri
CTGTTGAATGAATTATACTTTTAAACTACTTGATGCCAAGTAACTATTTTGTTTGATTTTTTTTTTCAGTTTCCAACCTATGAACTATTGTCAAGAAAATCAATTAGCAGAGATTTCTAAGTTCATAGCAGCAAAGGAAATCACATGAGCAAAGTCACTAAGGCAAAATATACAAACAATATAGAAAAAATAGTTAAAAGCAATATCAGTCTAGTTATAGCACAATGAATGTTTGGGGAGAAAAGAAACATCAATTTGGAGGTGTACAGGACAGGTAGAACTGATTCAAAAGTCAATGGGGAACTATAGCAAAATGTGTAAGTTGTGAATGAAATTCACATTTTGGTGTCTGAAAAAAACAACTCCAATAGCTGTGTATAAAACAATGGAAAAAACATCTAGGGACTACAGATAGAAACCTCCTGGCAGGCAGTTGCACTAATTCTGTTGTACAGTGGTAACAGAGGAAATGAAAACTGGAAGCAGTAACAGTTGAAAGATGAAGATAGCAAGTGGTGATATATGGTTATTGGGAGCAAAAAAAGAAAGAAAATGAAGCTAACTCCAAGTTTATGGAAGTGAGGGGAAAAGAGTGAAAAAGAGAAGAAACTGATAAAATAGTCTTATCTTTAGCACCAATGGAGATATTAGGAAAGGAGACTTAATTTATAATATGTTTTCCTAAATAAGTAAATGCCTATGGCAACACCTGTGCACACCATCCCATTTTTGTATGATGCTAGCAATTAGAGAGCTTTTCTTTGCATTAACACCAATTTCTTTTATATCTATTGGAAACATTTCTGCCCTATGGGACCTAGCAGAGAAACTCTAAATCCCTTCCATATACTCCCTTAAATACTTGCATAAACATATAATTTCCCTTTGCCACTACTGATAATAGCTAACATGTATATAGTATTTTGTTTACAAAGCATTTTACATGTTATTTCAAATGATGGGTAAGTCTCTTTTCCATCCTGTAGAACTACAGTTCCCATTCATCACTTATTCAAGAACTATTCCCATTCTCCAAATCTCATATTTCCTTTTAATTTTTATAACTTTATTCCAGATATGTCCAGTTCCTTTTAACCAATTGTTGACTGGTACGGTTTCAAATCTCTATCAAATCTCAGTTGACAAACCCCTCCAGCTTTTGTTTATGTTCATGCTCTTCACTGTCTTTCCTATAATGTGAGACTAAGAACTGAATTTATATAAGTTTTGGAATTTTAATGAATTTTAATTTGAATCCCTGTCACCTAGTTCTAAATTCAAAGCAAAAAGGCAGATATGGGATCAATATAAGAGTAACGGATACATTTTGTAACAATTAGAGCTCTCTAAAAGGATCATAAGGTATATGTGTCAATAATCCATTTCCAGTTATTAGAGATCTTCAAAGGAAGAGGCTAGGTGACAACTTCTTGGGAATATTGTAGAAAGGATTTCTAAACAGGTTCAAGTTGGACCTCAGATGTAATTTCCAACTCAGGGATTCTGTGACATAGAATCATATCATTACAGGTCTAGAAAAACAAGAGCTTGGGCTTTAAAATCACCAGTGAAGAGATAGTCTTGGGTTCAAATTATGATAGTCATAATGTGGAGATATTAGTGAAAGTTCACTTGCTGACCATCTTTTTGGTGTATTTCATTTGTCTTCAGATAAGATGGGGGAGACAATAAAGAATGGATCAAAAATATATTGGTGGGTTTGAACATTTGACTGGATGTTATATGATGAAATTTAATAGGAATAACAGCCAAATAAGCTGTAGTAAATTGTGACTAAATAGATATGGTGAATAAGGGAAAGAGAGGAAATGAAACTAACACCAAGTTTATTGGGCGTTAGGGAAGAGGAAAAAGAAAGGGAAGAAACCAATATGATTTCTGCACTAAAAAAAAATCAACATTGCAAGTGCAAGATAAGGTATATGTCATCAGATAACAGTTCATCTGAAATACATCTGAAGGTTTTGATGGACAGCAAGCATAAAAATTATTCAACAGTGTGATATGACAGCAGAAGAATTTTCAAGGTGATAGTCCTGTGCTCTGCCCTCATCAGACCACATCTGAAATATTGAGTTCTATCCTGGATGATAATTTTTAGGGATAACTTTTACATACTAGAGAGCATTTATATGAGAGTGACCATATTAATAAAAGAACTCAAGAGCATACTTTATTGAGCATAAATTGTAGGAACTATTAATGCTTAGTGTGGAGTAGAGAAGACTTGAGAGGGGAAGGAGTTATGACTGACATCTTTGATTGCATAGAGCACTATGAGAGAATAGACTTGTTCTGCAAACCCCCAGATGTTCAGAAGTAGGGTCAGTAAGAGGAATTTTCAAAAAAAAAATCAGATTTTGGATTTGATATTTTTAAAATGCCCAAATAAGTAATGTTTTTCAAGAGTGGGATGGGTTATCCCTTAGTAAAGGTCATCAGGGAAAGAAGAGTTGAGTGCTGGTTGGTCATATATGCTATAAAGAGCATTCTTATTCAGTGATAGGTTGGATTAGATGATCCCTAAGGACCATTTCCCTCTCAGATTTTGTGATCTATGGACTAACCTTTATATTGTACTTTAACATTTTTAAGAGAATAAAATGAGAGTAAAGTTTCCATGCATAGATTAATTGTTAGAAGTAAATTATGTCAGATTACTAGAGGAATATTAGGAAAATACTCTGTGTGGTGTGTGTGTGTGTGTGTGTGTGTGTGTGTGTGTGTGTGTGTGTGTGTAAGAAATGGGAATAGAATCACTTAGTGTTATTTGAAAATATGATCAAACAACAGAATCATAGCATTTTGAAAATCTGGTAACACTATCTTGAAAATAAAATTTATCAGGTAATTTTGTTTTTTCTAATTTTTTAGAATAAGAAGAAAATTGGAAAGAGTCAAAGTCAATGGTAAAAGTAATACCTTTTAATCTCTAACATTGTGAGAGGTACGTGGAGTGGTGAATAGAGAGCTGGTCTCAGAGTCAGGGGGCCTGGGTTTAAGTTCTGCCTCTGACATCTTTTGGCTATGTTACCTTAGGCTATTTAATGTCTCAGTGTCCTCAGCTAACTTTTTAAGATGTTCCAATCAAAGTGGATCTGCATTAGTAGAGTGTTTCACATCAGAAGGATCCCAGAACCAATGAAATAACAAGTATAATAAGCAAAACAACACTATTGACCACTGAGAGGAATTTAGTAGAGAGTCTGTGTTAGACTTCTTAAATGGCTATTAAATTACAAATGTACCAAATTGTCCTTGTATACCATTTTAGGGACTCCCAAGACAGTTCATGTTCCACGTTATTTTAATGATATATTATTTTAAAAAATAAAACTAGTCATATGCTATTATAAAAGTAAATAGTAATAATTGTAGAACAGAATTAACTAAAATATTTTATTCCTTTTCCTTTAAAGGACACCTGGAACACCTAATAGCTGGACTGATAGAACTTATGAATAAATCCACCATTTCTGAATTTGTTTTACTAGGTCTCTCGGGATCATGGGAACTTCAGATTTTCTATTTTCTTTTATTTTTCATGCTCTATGGTGCCACTGTTGTGGGAAACCTCCTCATTGTGGTCACAGTGACATGTAGTTCCCATCTGAATTCTCCAATGTACTTCCTCCTTGGCAACCTCTCTTTTTTTGATATGTGCCTCTCCACTGTCACTACACCCAAGATGTTTTCAGACTTGCTCAGGGAACATAGAACCATATCCCTTTGGGGATGTATGACCCAGATGTTCTTCATGCATTTATTTGGGGGCAGTGAGATGACTCTCCTCATTGCCATGGCCTTTGACAGATATGTTGCTATTTGCAAACCTCTTCATTACACATCCATCATGAGCCGTCGCCTCCTCCATTGGTTTCTGTTATTCTCATGGACAATTGGTTTCATACACAGTATGAGTCAAATGATTTTAACTGTAAACTTGCCCTTTTGTGGACCCAATGTTATAGACAATCTTTTCTGTGACCTTCCCCTAGTGATCAAACTTGCCTGTAAGGACACCTATATCCTGGAACTCTTTGTCATTGCTGACAGTGGGCTACTCTCATTGATTTGCTTCATTCTTTTGCTTGTGTCTTACACTGTCATTCTGGTCACTGTCCATAATCGTTCCTCTGGTGGGCTCTCCAAAGCTCTGTCTACACTGTCTGCTCATATCACCGTAGTGACTCTTTTCTTTGGCCCATGTATCTTCATTTATGCTTGGCCATTTGGCAACTTTTCAGGGACTAAAATTCTCTCTGTGTTTTATACTGTTATCACTCCCTTGCTGAATCCCATTATTTACACTCTGAGGAATCAGGAAATGAAGGTGGCAATGAGGAAACTGAGGACCCAGCATGTTAGCTTCAGGTAAATCTTTTATATGACACTTAATATGAAGGAAGATGGAGTATCAGACAGAGTGCTGGATTTGGAGTCAGGAAGATCAGAACTCACCTCTGGCCTTAGACACTTCTTAACTGTGAGACACTAGGCAAATCACTTAACCTTTGTCTGCCTCAGTTTTTTTCATCTGTACAATGGAGATAATAACAATACCTACCCCCCCCCCCCAGGGTTGTTGTGAGAATAAGATGAGACAATACTTTTAAATATTTTGAAAATCTTAAAGCACTAGATAAATCAAGCAGTTAGTGCTATTATATTAAGAATGTCACTGGGGCGGCTAGGTGGCACAGTGAGTAGAGTGCTGGCCCTGGAGTCAGAAGGACCTGAGTTCGGATCCGGCCTCAGACACTTAACACACACAAACAAAAAACCTAGCCGTGTGACCTTGGGCAAGTTACTTAATCCCAATTGCCCTCAAAAAAAAAAAAAAAAACAACAAGAATGTCACTAACAAGCATTCTATAAAATGGTCCAGATGTTATTTAAAAATTCAACATTTCAGTTCACCCAATATTCATTTATTTGGGCAATTGATAGAGATCACAACCTCTCTGTGGTGTTTATGAACTCCTATGGATAAAAAATCGATCTCCTTATTGCCAACCTGGTAATAAGCCCTTTTGTCTTTGAAAGCAAAACACTTGGCCAATTTATTATATTTCTTATTGATAAATTGATTGAGAAGATTCATTATTTGTTTTCTTTATAATAAAAATAAACTAAGAAAAAAATTGACTTAGTATACCTCAGATTACTGTGTCAAAAATGTTACATGCAAAGAAAATCTTCTAATAGTCTGAAGAAAAAAGAAGAAATTATACCCCAGACAGAAAATGGTTGTTGTTTTGTTTTATGTTTTTTGTTTTTTAAGAATTAAAGAGCAAGTAGTGATTTGTTCTGCACTCCTTTTGTTATGCTGAACTATGACAATGAATGAGAAAACACAATTCAACAAAGAAGAAATCATTAAATATATACAATTCTGCATAAGGACTAAATCTGTTCACATCCCTATATCCCTAGTTGTAAGGTAGAATTTAGAATAAAATAGAAATTGCTGTAGGTTTTGACGCAAGATGCCATATTATCAGTCTTTGCTAATTTCATTTAATAGAAATATGCATTTGGGGGATAGGGTGGACGAATGGGGGGAAGAATCTGTGGCTTATGGCCTGATGGACACCGTCCCTAGTGGTACAATTACTAGGAATAATCTAATGGCTAAAATTTTACATGGTCTCTGGGTTATTTCTATATTAGAACAACCATTAACATCAAAATATTTCTTTAACGTGGGTCAGTGATTATCATGGTTTTTTTTTGTTTTTTTTTTGTGGGTGTGTTTGATTTGAGTGATTCTTAGGAAGGAGGGCTTTCTCCAAAGAATATGCACTATAACCTCTTTAAAGAAATTAAAAAAAAAAAACCCTGTGGACAGTTTCTAGCATGAATCAGGAGTTAGGAGAAAGAGGTGTCAGGGGATCCAGCAATCAAGGTACCTTCTCTCCTCTTTACTACTTATAATACACTGTTAAAAATTAACATATAGGGAGCCCCTATATCCAAATCACAATACCAGCTGCCACCACGTGGGCGCTTGTCAGGTCATATGCACCCCCCTCATCTTTAAAGGTTCAGGAAGCTCACAATTATCAGGTCCCCTTAATTGCCCCTCTGTCAGCTGTTCATAAAACACTTAACAGCTCTAACCACATGTTGGGAAAAGATTTCTGGATTTGTGTTGAACCCTAGCCTCCTTACTATGTATCTGTGTTGGAAATAGGGGTGACATTTAGTGCCACCCCTATTTCCAACACAGAAAATTGTGATTGGGACAACCCAAAGCTCTCCCTTGGGGATGTACAGGGAACAGGTTTCTGCCTCATATCATCCAGCACCCCTTTATCCAGCTTTCAGTATAGCTCAAGTTGTGGAAAAACCCACATGATTCAGGCCTCTAGCTCAAACTACTTCTCTGCCCCTCTAGGAGCCTGGTGGGCATGCCACAATGGCCTTACCCAGTGTGTCTCTGTTACAGTGTTCCTCAGACTGAGGACCCCCTGAGTATCTTAGTGTTCAGTCACCCTGAACAAGGCGAACAAGGTTGGCATTACTTTTCCAGATGGGCAACTGAGCCACCACCTAAGGCAGGCAGTACCAATCCTCATTCCCATCTCAGTGGGCTTGGGCCTTGTGGGTTCTGCAGCCACTGGGATGGCAGCCTTGATTAAGGGGGAGACCAACTATCAGGCCTTAAGTACACAGGTAAATATTGACCTCTCCCATATAGAGCAGTCCATCTCAGCCCTGGAAAGACAGGTGGACTCTGTGGCAGAGGTGGTTCTTCAGAACCTCAGAGGCCTTGACCTTCTTAAACTGGGTGGCCTGTGGGCAGTCCTTGGTGAGGCTTGTTGTTTCTGTGCAACAACTTTGGAGTGGTGAGGGAGAGTCTGAAGTTGGTATGCCAGAATATTGCTAATGGACAGAGGGAGCTGGAAGATTCTGAGAGTGGGTATCAGTCCCTGTTCCCCTGGAACATCCCCCTAACTCACTAAATTGATATCAGCCTTGGTATTAGTATTGGTTTTAGCCTCTCCTCCTGATCTTAGCCCTAATTGTAGGACCCTATCTCATTGTTTTCTACAATTCCTTAAATCCAGGGTTAACTCCATTAATGTTAATTATCAGGGACCCCACATCCTTTAGGAACAGAATTGGGTAATCTAGATGTGAACCCAGCTATGTCAAAGGTTTGACATACCTACAAGAAAGAGTAGGGAATGTTGGACCCAGCTCCACTCTGCCCTTCTCTCTTTGATTTGTCACTTTGCCCTTCCTGAATGTCAGACACAAATCCACTCACCCTTTCCTTGATTTGTAAAACAGGCAGCCCAACCTTTCCTTATTTGATTTGTAAAACAAAGAACTCCACCTTGCTTAATCTGTAAACAGGCAGAACCTCCACCCCTTGCTTACCCTTGATTAATCTGTGGGTGGGAGTCCCAGCCTAGGGTTTCATGCCAGAGGGAAATTCAAATGTATACTGACCAATCATTGGAGTGTCAGCTTACATCACTGTAATTTCAGCTTATGTAACCTGGCTATGGAACCTCTATAAAACCTGTACACTGTCTGTGCCAAAGTGCTGTCTGATTTGGGTGACCATGTACCCCGACAGTCCTGTGGTGTTCCGTGGTAATAAAATCCACTTTTTAAATTAAAAAAAAAAATTAACAGGTTTGGGGCAGCTAGGTGGTGCAATGAGTAGAGTGTTGGCCCTGGAGTCAGAAGGACCTGAGTTCGGATCTGGCCTCAGACACTTAACACACACAAACAAACAAAAAAAAACCTAGCCGTGTGACCTTGGGCAAGTTACTTAACCCCAATTGCCCTCCAAAATAAAAAAAAAGCAAAAAAAAAATTAACAGGTTTGAACCCCCTAATAAAATAATTAATTGAGGCTCTGTCCTTGGGCCTCTTCTCTTTTCTCTCTATACTATCCCATTCTGTGATCTCATCAGCTCCCATTGGTTCAATTATCATCTCTATGCAGATGATTTCTACATCTTTTATCCATCCCTAGAGTCTCTACATGAACATAATTGTTTTGTGGACATATTAAACTAGATGTCTCAAAGATAGCTGAAAATCAACATGTCCAAAACTCCAAAATAAAACTCATTATTTTACTCTCCACCATGAAACTCTCCCTCCTTCCAAATTTCCCTATCATTGCATTATCAAGCTCCCAGGTACCAGAGAGGTCTTCAACCTTGGAGTCAACTCCAAACTCTCACTAGCCTCATATATTCCACCCATTGACAACTTTTGTCATTTCTAATTTCACATCTCTCAAATGCATGCTTTTCTTTCCATTCATACAGACAAAATTCTAGTTCAGACCCTAATTACTTCTCACCTAGACTACTATAATAGTTTTCTAATCTTCTTTGCTCATCTCTCACTACACCTCATACTTAGTACCACTCAGCTTCCAAAATGACTTTTTCTCCTAAATCAAAGGTCAGATTCTTACTGGAGGAGTTCCAGAGTATCTCTGTCACCTGATGGATTAAATACAAACTCTGTTGTTTGTCACTGAAAACTCTTTGCAACATTACACCTTCCTACTTTTCTGGTCTTGTTACATTTTACTCTCCTCCACGAACAATAGCATTTGCTACAAAGACCTTGAACTTCCTCCATCACATATTCCATCCCCTGTCTCTCTCCCTTTACACTGGCTGTTACCCTTTTCCTGCGAGGTTCTGCTCCACCTCCTCCACCTAGCAGTTTTCCTGACTACAAGAATCAACTTAACTCAATTTCTGTAAAAGACATGCCCTAATCTCCCTAGATGGATTCCTTCCTTTTTCAGATCACTTTCATGTGTTTTGTACATATGCTGTGCCTACTCAAAAAGTTGTCTTTCCCACCATCATTCATTTTCTTTGAGAGCAGAGTCCGTTGCAAGAGTTTTATTTTGGTGGTGTTCGGAGACCTTCCTTAGAAGAGCACTTAGCAAAGTACTCGATACATAGCAAGAATTTCAGAAAGGCTTTTAACTGACAACAACCTCTATAAAATCCATTGAATCTTTTGATGTGTCTGATAAAAGAGGAATTAACTAATTTTGATAGAAGGAATGTGAGTGGCCAGAAATCTATTTCTTTAGGACTTTCAGAGGGACCTCATGACTTGGAAATAAGTGTACCATCCTCCACTGACCTCCATCAAACTAGAAATTCAATGGAAGGCATACCATGATAGCCAATGCTAAAGGAGAAAGATTATAAAGCCTTAGATTTAGGTATAGAACGGACCTTAGAAATTAAATTGAGGGGGTCAGAGTGAAGATGGACAGTGAAAGAGGACTTCCATGCAGCTCTGGCTTCCACCTCCTCCAATTCATGTAAAAAATTACTCTAGAAAAACTTTGGAGCTACAGAACCCACAAAATGACAGAGAGAAGCTAACTTCTCACTGAAGACAGTGCAGCAGGCCGTCAGGAAGGGGCCAGCCCAGCACTCTGGGAACCAAGCCCAGCACCAAATAAGCCAGAGGTTTTAGCCTTAGGTTGGCCCTGACCAGCAATGGTTGGAAGGACTTCAGATCACTAGCAACTGTGGCAGTTTCCAGAATTATCAACCCAAAGATGCCAAAGACAAAGTGAGAGGTCAGTGTAGACTTTGCAGGAATAGGGAGCATGGGAGTGCAATCTGGCCTTTGCCTGTGGGGCAAGAAGCAGCTGAGGCTAGGTGGCCATGCTGCTTCAGAGCTCCTGGACTGCAGATTGTATGGGGACCAAGTGACCAGTCTGAGGGTTAATTACTCTTGCTCTAACCTTCTTGGATCTGGATCGCTGTCTGGGGTGGAGGTCCTGGGGTGTGTGACCAGTATGCCAGAGAGTGTCTGGAGGCTTCAGAGAGGCACCCAACCAGTAGCTCCAGCAGCTGTGAAAATCCCAGTGACTGGGATAAAGCTCCTCTTTTTGGTAGCAGAGTTCTACTGTGGCAAAAGGCTCAAAAGTCAAGTAATTGAGTGGCAACATGAAGAAGCAAAGAAGCAAACCAAACAGAGAAACCCCACATTAGATTCCTTTTGTGGGGACAAAAAAAATCAAAGCATGGAACAGGAGGAAGACAACAAAGTCAGAAATCCTGCACCAAAAGCTTCCAAGAAAACTATGACATGCTTACTGGCCATAAAGGAGCTTAAAAAATATTTTGAAACCAAATAAGAGAGGAGGAGGAAAAATTGGGAAGAGAAATGAGAATGATGCAAGAAAATTATAAAATGAGAGTCAAAAACCTGACTGAAGAAAATAACACCTTAAAAATAGATTAACTCAAATGGCAAAAGAGGCTCAAAAAGGCCAAATTTGCCAGATGGAAAAAGAATGCCAAAAGCTCACTGAAAAGAATCATTCCATCAGAATTAGATTGGAGGAAATAAAATCTAGTGACTTTATGAGAAATCAATATATTATTAAACAGATCCAAACAAAAAATAGAAGGCAAAGTGAAATATTCCATTGGAAAAACCAAGAAATTATCAAGGAAAATTGCCCTGATATTTTAGAACCAGAGAGGAAAATAGAGGTTGAAAAATCCACCAGTCACCTACTGAAAAAGATCTAAAAAAGAAAACTCCTAGGAATATTATAGCCAGGTTCCAGAATTCCCAGATCAAGGAGAAAATATTAAAAGCAGCCAGGAAGAAAAAATTTGAATATTGTGTAAACACAATCAGGATAAAACAGGATGTGGCAGCTTCTACAATGAGGGCTTGGAATATGATATTCCAGAGGTAAAAGGAGCTGGGGTTAAAACCAAGAATCTCCTACCCTGCAAAACTGAGTATCATGTTTCAAGGGAAAATATGGTCATTCAGTGGAATAGAGGACTTTCAAGCATTCTTGATGAAAAAAACAGAGTTGAATAGAAAATTTGGCATTCATATACAAGAAGCAAGATACACATGAGAAGGTGAACAGGGAAAAGAAATCATAAGGAGCTTATCAAAGTTGAACTATTTACATTGCTCCATGGAAAAATGATATTTGTAACTTATGAAACATTTCTCAGTATGAGAATACTTGAAGGGAATAGAAATGTGTGTGTGTGTGGATATGGATATGGATATGGATATGGATATGGATATGGATATGGATGCATATATGTATATGTGTGTGTATATATGTATGTAGATGTATGTGTAGAGGTAGATGTATATATGTAGATGTATATATGCAGATGTATGTATGTATGCATATATATACACTCATATACATTTGTATACATACATATATTTCTATATTGGAGGATATATGGGTACATGAATACATATGTTAGTGTGTGTATATGTGTGTACAGGTATACTTAGAGGGCAGAGCACCAATTGAATAGGAAGGGATGATACTTAAAAGGTGAAATTAAGAGGTGAGAGAGGAATATAATGAGAGGAGATGGGGAGTTACAGAATGGGGTAAATTATGTCATATAGAAGAGTCAAGGGAAAACTCTTAAGTAGAGGGGAAGAACAGGAAGGCAAAAAGGAATGAGTCTACCTAATTTTCATTAAATTTGGCTTAGGGAGGGAATGACATACACACTAAATAGGGTATCTCACCCTTCAGGAGAGTAGAGGGGAAGGGGATGAGAGGGAATAATGAAAGGGAGGGCAGGCTGGGTGGGAGGGAAGTTGGAAGCATTCTCTTTTGAAAAGGGACAGGATCAAAGTAGAGAATAGAACAAGTGGGGGGGTGGGATAGGATGGAAGGAAATATAGTCAGTGTTTCACAATACATCCACTATGGAAATGTTTTGCTTAGCTGCACATGTACAACCTATATTGAATTGTTTATCTTCCTAGTAAGGGTGGGTGACAATGGGGAAAGGGAAAGAATCTGGAACTCAAAGTTTTAAAGTGAAATTTTTAAATACACACACACACATATGTATATATACATACACATATACATATGTGTGTGTGTGTGTGTGTGTGTGTGTATGAATGATTACTATTACTTTACATGCACCTGGGAAATAAGATATACAGGCACTGGGGCATAGAGATCCACTGTGCCCAACTGGAACATCAGAGGGTGCATAGGGGAAGATATAGGAGAGAACAGATTGGGGGAGGGGATATTCAGTGGGGTCACTATTTTGGGGTGGTGGGTAGGGGGAAAATGGGGACAAAATTTGTAACTCAAAATCTTGTGGAAATGAATGATGTTAACTAAAAAATAAAGAGAGGGAAAATAACCCCAAAATAAAGTTATTTACCAGCAAAAAAAAAAAAAGAAATTAAGTTCAACATCTACAATTTATCAGTGAGAAAAAGGAGACACAGTGAGGCTAAATTATTTTTCTGGGATAACATATATGGTAAGATAGTATTTGCTCCCATGTTTTCCTGACTCCAAGTCCAATGACTTATCTACTACACCATGCTGCCTCTCCTTGTATCACAAGAATAAAAATTAAGATATTTGAGCTTAGTGTCATTGTTCTTAATTGGACAATGACATAATAGTTTCAGCTCTGAAAATCTTACTTTGATGCCTTTTAAACAATAAGCATTAAAAAACAACTTGTATGTGGTGTCTGGTGAAAATGCAGGAGGCAAGGAGGGGTCTTGCCTATATTCTTGGTATGTTCCAAGTCATGGAAATTATTTTCGAACATGTTGTGTTTGTCAAAGGTTATGTGTAATTAGTACATCAAAGACTCTATGACAGTATTAAATAGTTTTGAACCATCAATATTTCCATGCAACAGGATTTACTTGCTCTTAACGTTGATGAACAAAAGAGATAACTGAGAAGAGAAAATCTTGTAGAAAGAAAGAGAAATCATGGACTTGTGGAATAGACTGATGAAACTAAAAATAATCATACAAGTCACAATATCATGGAATCACAAACATCTCAGAGCTGGAAAAGGACCCTCTAAGTTCAAACTACAATAAAAATGTCGACTACATTATTATTAATAAGTCATGATCCAGCCTTGAATTGAAAACCTTCAGTGTAGGAGAATGGAAGCTCTTTTCCCTTTCTAACCTCCATCCCCTGAGATCAGGAACCACATAATGATAAAACCATGAACTGTGAATCAGTCAATAAGTCTAGTTTGAAAAACATTTAAGAAATTTAAAAAATTAAGTTTGGTATATTTCAGATGATTTAGCAAATATTATAAAAGTCTGAGTTAGTTTATTTAAGAAAATACATGCTTATACCTAAGAAGCTATACTGCTTTTTTTTTTTGATAATGTTAAATTTTAGGAAGTTTCTCTCTACCCTGATCCAAAATCTATAAACATGGGGGGAAAGCAACATCTAAAATGCAACTAAAAGCTGCTTTTGGAGGACGAGAGAGTGGTGGAACAAAATAGCAAAATAGTTTAATAGTAAAAATTCATATGTATCAGTGGAAAGGAGAAAATAAAGACTTTTTTTAATTCTGGAAGCATCCAATTTACTTTTTTGTACATAAAAGAACTGAATTTCCTCCCAGAGTCTTAAAAAAAAATCAAAACACAAAACATCCTCAAATAAAGACTGAGGTCCAAAAGCTATCAAGAAATCTCAACAGGACCTGGTAATTTCCATGCTTCTAAAAGGGTATCTAACAATGTCTTACACTAAGCAAAAGGCATTATTGACCACACTACACAACACAGATAAACTGATAATGACAAAACAACACCAACCATCAGAATTCACCCTCTTATATATAATCCATTGACAGTAACAGTAACACTTCTAATAGCACAGCCTTCTAGTTTAGTTGATCCTTTGGTCCAAAAAGTAAACTCTTTGGTTGAAGGTTTTAAGACCTTATCTATGTCAGGGAAGAGCTTGGTCTCCATCTGACTTTATCTAAGGGCATGAGGTGTAAATCTGCACGGTGTTCTTCCTCCTATCAAGTAGGAATGTGTTGGGAGTATAACCCACAGCAGAAGTTTGAGTACTGTGCAGTATCTCAATGTCTTTGTCTTAAAGTCTAAAATGTAAAGAAATCGTTAAAATAAGATTCTCCCTAAAACTTAGCACTAATTTATTCAAATATTAGTTCATCTGTAGCAAAGTGAATCTCTGCACAAGAGGCAATGATGTTCAAATTTCGGAAAACAAGTAAATGTTATTAATTGCTTCCTATAAAAAGTGTACTGTCTTAGCAATGGATTGTCAAACATTATCAATGTGTGTTCTTGGAGAAAATTTCAAAATTTATGGAATGCAAGGTAAGGATGGGCAGAAAAATTCATCTCTCTAGGCTCTTAATAGATGGGGAGACAATAAGTAAATTCTAGCTTGCTATCATATAAGATTTCAAAAAATGCAAAATATTTCCCCTTAGCAATGACATGAGACCATGCAAATACTATTACTTTTAAGACTGCTTCCAAATTCCCTTCAAAATCTTAATTGAATTTATTTCCATTTTACAGAAGAGGAGATGAATTTAGGGTAAGTGAATTCCTGATAAAATTCTGGAAAGCATTGGAATGCAGTATCAAGTAGATGATTATTAAACATCTAAACATCAAAGGAAGCCACCATAATAAGGAGTCAGAATGACTTCATCCAGAAAAGATTACACCACACTAAACTCCTTTATTTTTAAATTTTGTTTTATTTTTAATTTATGAAATAAAACAAGCATTTCCATAAAATAGTAAAACAAACAAAAAAGATTATTGAACATGAAATTTCAAATCTACTTTGGACAACTTGCTATTCCTTTTGAAAATAAAACAAAATTATACATAAATTTCTTTTTTTCTTCCCTCACCCCCACCCTAGAGATGACTATCAATTGACCTAAAGAGGTATACATACATATATGTGTGTGTGTAAAATTATTCTATACATATATTTATTTATCAATTCTTACTCTGGATGCAGATAGCATCTTTCAAAAAAATTACAGTGATTAGACTGGGGATTCTATAGATATTATTTATCTTTATTTTTAAAGAACTCCAAACAAAACTCCTCCTGCTTTTCCTGTGGTCAACAATAACAACTCACATATATATAGCACTTTAAGGTTTGCATAGCACTTTACAAATATTACTTCACTTTTTTTCTAATAACAACTCCGGGAGTCAGGTGTTACCATGATCCCCAGTTTACAAATGAGGAAACTGAGCCATACAAGTTTAAGTGACTTGCCCAAGGTCATGCAGCTAATAAGTACCTGAGGAAGGATTTAACTTCAAGTCTTCTGATTGCAGACCCAAGGTTTATTGGACCACCTAGCTGCTCCAGTAACACAACAGGGGACCAAACCTTGACACAAGCTATGGTATGAGTTGTATAATCAACTTTTGGGGTCACTGTTACATCTTCAAGTTTTCCCTGAGCACATGTTCATCTAGCAGGGCAGGAATCTCACCAGACTTCTCCTGTTGCTTAAATATATTAATCTGAGGCACCTAGCACAATGTAGGTACTTAGTAAATGCTTGTTATTGATTGACAGCTTATTCTATAGGGCACTTCATTTCATGTTCCCCAACTTTCCAAATCCTCTTTATCCTTTCTAGGGTATAGACATTGATGCTCATTCACTTTCCATGATTTCCCTAATCTTATATAATTTTCTGTCCAATTATTGCCCAAGCAATTTTATTAGATATTTGAGACCTTGAGAAGGGAAAGATTAAAAGAAGTAACAAGAAGATACAGAATTCCAATTTCGTTGGTTTATTAAGTATCAAAGGACAATTGACTTAAAAGCTTGGTGAATTGCACAACACACAGAAATGAGCTCAAACATACATACAAAAACTCAGTCATTCATTTTTGAGTCAATTATCAAATTTTTCTTCAATCCATTGTCTTCCTTACTGAACACAAGGCAGCACTAGTTCTTTGGTGTTTTATCAGAAATCAGACTGTGAAAGAAGCGCTTTTCTCTGGTCTGAGACTTTCCTTGGCTCTTTATATTGGGTCAAACAGAGACTTAGAGAACTTTTGAAAGTGAAATCTTCTGTGTTCCTTTTTCTTGGAAGCCCTGTATATTGCATAGCTGGTCTTGGCTTAAGTCTTATCTTATCAGCCCAATAACCAAAGACATCCAGCCTTGGTGGAATATCTTCTCCTTATTGGTCCTGTCCTGATGTTCAACTTAGCCTCAGAAAACAAATTACATATGCAGCCACAACCTGCAGTCCATACTCTTTGGTACCTTCCACAGGCTATAATACACATAACTATAAGCAATATAAGCAATGCAGTCATTCACAAAGTTTCTAATATTCCTACTTTGGGGGGATTTTAATTTGCCTTCATAACAATCCATTAATGATAAATCAATTTTAGGTCATTATTATAATTGTTATCATACTGTAACTGTAAAAGTAGATTTCAGAGGACTTATAGCTTACAGAGACTTTAAAGACCTAATTCATTATTCCCATGTTCAGAATTTTAGAGATGAGCAAAGTGAAGCCTATAGAGGTTAAGTGATTTGCAGGCAGTCACATATTCAATAGCAGACTCAGTATTTAAACCTAAATCCCCTCATTCCAAATCCAGAAAACTTATCATTCTACCTGTAATGGTAATGGGATTTGAAGATCTTCCGTGCCCCTTGAACTTGCTGACTTGGCAGGAAAGGGTGGGGCAGAAAGGAGCAAGAGAGGAGTAGAAGTCAGGCTGGAGCCAGGATAGTGACTGGAAGCAGTGACAAAAGGAACTTCTTTTTTGAGGCAGCCATAATTTCTGCTAAGGACTCCTGCTGAGGACTGCTGGGGACAGGAACTGGGGGAACAAGAGCTCCTGGGAGTGAGCTGCATGGAGGCTGAGCAATTACTGTGAGTGAGGAGAGGAGGATCTTTGCCTGAGGTAAACTGTTTTGTTTTGAAAGCTTGAGAATGTGGGTGTTTACTGCATTAATTATGTGTGCCAACACCATGGCTACTGTGAAGGCTTTGACTCTGGTTTTGGGACTCAGTTTTCTGGTATTTGAATAAATGTTCTAGCTATGTCCCCCATGTAGAGAGCCTCTTACATTTTGTGATTAATAACTATATCAGCAAATTCATAGTTACTGTAGGCACTGTGAATACTGCATTATTGATACACTACCTCACTATCTATTGATATGCTAAGTTTACAGACTCTGTCCTCCCAATCATTTAAGGCCATACTCCACCATATTCTAGCCCTCTAATGAGGAAATTTTTCCTTTAGGGCCCTGAACTCTATGCTTCTCTTTTCTTTCCCCATCTCCCAAAGCTTAATGGCATCATATAGGAGCATTAGAGCATATCCTCCCTTCCCTTTCCACCCAATTCTTAATGATTTGTTCCTTTAAGTGTATAATTTATTGTATAAACCCTGAGATGCATGTTATCCCACTCTTTTAGTCCTCCCTACTCTGGCCCTTTAAGAGACTAGTCAATGACATATTACTGTGTTTTGTTCTGTTTTGTTTTTCTCATTTTCCCTGTACCTTCCAATTCTTGCCTTTTGGGGAGGGGGAGCAACTTATTACATGGAATGCTGTGCTTTATTTTCACTTTTTCTCCTAGAGGGGGACCTTGGTTTCAATCCTGCCTCTGGATTTGTTTCATATAATTTGTGATATTACAAATATTTGGTATGATAACATCTACTTGAAATATTGTTCTTCAGTATTAATGGATAAATGTTAATTTATCACTAAATTGTTAAATTTATATGTTTAATTTATTATTAAAATGTTAAATTATCATTAAATTGCTTGACTGTCACCAACAGTCTGTTCTAGACAGTGATAACTAATGTGTTTCAAGCATAATATAGTGCATTATTGAGTCTCTCAGCATACGTTGATTCCATATTTTTGTGTGAGGATTTGATGGGTGTCTGTGAAAGGTATTAAACTTCTGATGTATCATCTAGCTACCATGTCATGTCTTGCTAGATATTTGATAGTTGCTAAATGATTGTAAATTGCAATGAAGTTTTGAAAAAATGTTATTTCTCTGGTTTCCTTATGTAACTGACATTGATCACTACTTTAAGTTGGATCTCCTTAAGCATAGTCCTTCTGTAATTTCTTATGGGAAATGGACTACTCCTGAATTGCCATTCATCAAAAATCCTTCCCTTTCCATAGCCAGCCAGTCAAAAAAACAAAAAAATTTATTAAAAACCTGCCATGTTCCAGTCACTGTGCTAAGTGCTGAAAATACAATAAAGGTATTTTAAATTAATAATTCCCAACATATTTTCCACATTGTAAAGAGTAGAAAACAGTCCCTCAATCTACAAGACTCAGACTTCTTCTGGATGCTTCTTTCTAAGCTCACTGTTGACTGAATTCATGTGCAGATTGCTCATGAAAGATGTTTGGATTCTACTCTTGGATCTTAACCATTTCTTAAGCTCTCTGGAGTCATATAATTATTACATTCAACAAATACAACTTTGTCATACTTGATTATTAATCAATGCCACAATATCTAGCTTTTTCTAACCTGTTGAACATATGTTGTTAGATTGCCTGTCAATCCTATTCCTCCTTTTTAATAAAAAAAAAAATATTAAGCTTTCTATAGCTACTTTAGGGTGATCAGAACTTTGTTCCACTAATATTGTTTGGGTTTTTGTGATGATACTTACCAGAACTGTTAAGGTACACTTAAAAATTCTAAAATTATATATGAAATCTGATATTATATTGGTATTAATTACTTTAAATGTTTTCTTCCCATTCATCTTAAGTTTATGAATGACAGAGTCTTCTTAACTTTCACCCACCATGTTCTCTTTGTTATTATTATTAACATTATTGGAATTATTACCCAGTCTCTCCTATTCTGGCCTATTAAAGAGAGCTATTTAGTCCACAGTTCACAGAACTTCCATTTCTTCCTTCTTCCTGTTTTCTCAAGTTCCCTCTGTGTTGACTTAATAAGTAAGGAACATATTTTCTAAGGCACCTAATTTCATGATTTGGATCCTCATCAATATTTTTAATAATAATATCCTCAATATTATTAATGTCTCCCTTATACTGTTTTTTTAAAGGGAAAAATATCCTATAAATTACTAAAGTACATGCTATCCTTTCGCCAGGATATTTGACTCTAGCATGGTTCTCAAAGGATATTTAAGAGGATAGTGAAACTTCATTCAAACTCCATGTTAACCAAAAACAAACAAACAAACAAACAAACAAACAAACCCTAAGTATGTAACCTTGTATCAGAGATTTTTACAAAACTAAAGACAGGTACACAGGAAAAAATTTTTTCACTCTCTAGGTTTATTACCACTTACAAGAAACTGGTACTATGTGTAAAGAGGAAAGATAGTTCACAAAGGTATAGACAAGAGTTAAATTAAAAGGAAATAAAACAAAAAGCTTTGATTTATTAACCTTTAGACCCAAGTATGTAAGTAAATCCTCATTCATCTGCAGTTCCTCTATTAGACACAAGACTTACAAGTCCTATTTGGTCTCCAGGCTTTCTGCTATTTAGAAGTCTTCCTTCCTTCCTTCATTCTTTCTGTCCTTCCTCTCCTTTTCTTCTCTGTCCTACCTTCTCTACAAACAACAATAATAAAGATCACTTTTGTATGGTGACTTATAAATTACTTTGATTGCATCCTTTTATTTTATCTTTAGTAAGGGCTCTAACAGGTGTGTGAGGAAGGAACTTTATAAACTACATTTATGTTATAACATAAACTATATTTATGTTAGTAAAATGTAAGCTCTAGGTGGAGCTAAGATGGCGGAGTAGAAACAGCACGTCCAAGGCACTCTCTCCCCAGATCACCTCCAAACTGTGTAAAAGGGGACTGTGAACAACTTCTGGAGCCCCAGCACCCACAGAACAACACAGAGAAGCTAACCTCCCACTAAGGACAGCCCAGAAGCCCTGCAGGAAGGACCAGCACAGTGCTCTGGGAGCCGGCAGCACACAGAGAGCCAAGCCCAGGTCCTCTTGAGATGAGATTTTAGCCCCAGGGCGGCCAGGCCAGCAGCCAGCTAGAGGGAGCCCAGAACTGCAGCAGCTGTGGCGATTCCAGAATTATCGACACAGACATGCCTAGGACAAAGTGAGAGGTTAGTGCCCTATGGACTTTGGGGCCAGTATTTGGGGAATGTGTCGGCTTCCTCACCTGGGGGCTAGAAGCTGCTGAGGAGACACTCCATTTTGTAGTTTTCAGCGGCAGCTCCAGCTCCTGGCCTACAAACTGTAGAGATATCCAGCTATCAGTCTTGGGGGAGGTAATCACTCTTGCTTTAACCTCCCTGGAATTGGATTGTGATCTGGGGTGGAGGTCGTGGGGTGGATATCCAGCTTGCCAGAAACAGAAGTTGTCCCCCCACACGTTCGGAACAGAAGCTCCCCTGTCTGGTGGCAGAATCATACTGTGGCAACAAGCCCAAAAGTCAAGTAATTAAGTGGCAACATGCCAAGGCAAAGGAAACAAATTAAACAGAAAAATGCAACATTAGACTCCTATTTGGGGGGCAAAGAGGATCGTAGCATAGAATGGGAGGAGGACTGTGAGGTCAGAAATCCTGCTCCAAAAGCCCCAAAGGAAAATATGAGCGGGTTACAGGCAATAGAGGACTTTAAGAAGGACTTTAAAAATCAAATAAGAGAAGTGGAGGAAAAATTGGAAAGAGAAATGAGAAGGATGCAGGAAAAGTATGAAATGAGGGTCAACAGCCTGACTGAGGAAAACTACACCTTAAAAAATAGACTAACTCAAACAGCAAAGGAGGCCCAAAAGGGCAATGAGAAGAAGAATGCCTTAAAAAGTCAAATTTGCCAGATGGAAAAAGAATCTCAAAAGCTCACTGAGGAGATTCATTCCTTCAGAGTTAGACTGGAGCAAATGGAAGCTAATGACTTTATGAGAAATCAAGATGCTGTTAAGCAGATCCAAACAAATGAAAGATTAGAAGGCAATGTGAAATATCTCATGGGAAAAACCACTGACCTGGAACATAGATCCAGGAGAGACAATTTAAAAATTATTGGACTACCTGAAAGCCATGATCAAAGAAGGAACCTAGAAATCACCCTTCAAGAAATTCTCAAGGAAAATTGCCCTGATGTTTTAGATCCAGAGGGCAAAATAGAGGTTGAAAGAATCCACCAATCACCTCCTGAAAAAGATCCCAAAAAGAAAACTCCCAGGAATATTATATCCAGGTTCCAGAATCCCCAGATCAAGGAGAAAATACTACAAGCAGCCAGGAAGAAACAATTTCAATATTGTGGAAACACAATCAGAATAGCACAGGACCTGGCAGCTTCTACACTGAGGGATTGAAGGGCATGGAATATGATATTCCAGAGGGCAAAAGAACTGGGAATGAACCCAAGGGTCACCTACCCAGCAAAACTGAGTATTTTGTTTCAGGGGAAAATATGGTCATTCAGTGGAATAGAGGACTTTCAAGCATTCTTGAGGAAAAAACCAGAGTTGAATAGAAAATTTGACATCCAGACACAAGAAGCAAGAGATGTCTGAGAAGGTAATCAGGGAAAAGAAATCAAAAGGAACTTATCAAAGTTGGCCTATTTACATTCTTACATGGAAAAAACAATAACTGAGTGATGAAACATTTCTCAGTATGAAAATTATGGAAGAAGGGTATATGGTCATTTGAATACATATGTGAATGTGTCTAAATATGTTCACAGTTATACATGAATAGAGGGCATAGGTTGAATTTGTTGGGAAGGGATGATACTTAAGGAGTGAAATTATGAGGTGAGAGAGGAAAGTGGCGAGAGGAGACGGGGAGAGACAGGGTAGGGTAAACTATCTCATGTAGAAGAAGCAAGGGGAAGTGGCTGCAAGGGAGGGGAAGAATAGGAAGGCAAAAAGGGAAAACCACATTCTCATTGAATTTGGTTCAGGGAGAGAATGACATACATACTAAATGGGATGTCTCACCCTGCAGCAGAATAGGGGGAAGGGGGATGAGAGGAGGGATGATGGATGGTAGGGCATTCTTGAGGGGAGGGGAGGTTGGAAGTACCCACTATAGAAGAGGGACAGGATCAAGTAGGGAATGGATCAGATGGGGGGTGGGATGGGTGGGATGGAATTATAAGCAGCCTTGTACAATATATCTACTATGATAATGTTTTGCATAGCTAGAAATGTACAACATATACTGAATTACTTATCTTCCAGAGGGAATGGGTGACAAGGGAGGAAGGGAATGGATCTGAAATTTGAGGTCTTAAAATGAAATGTTTCAAATACATATAAATACTATTATTAATACTCCTTTGCTTACAATTGGGAGATAAGATGTGTAGGCATTAGTGCACAGAGATTCACCTTGCTCTAATGGAAAAGTCGAAGGGAGTAAGGGAGAAGATATGGGAGAGAGCAGATTGGAGGAAGTGATATCTTGTGGGACTGCTATTCTGGGATGGTGGGTAGGGGGAAAATGGGAAAAAATTGTAACTCAAAATCTGGTGGAAATGAATGATGTAAAACAGAAGTTAATAAAGCATTGATTAATAATAAAAAAAATAAAAACAAAATGTAAGCTCTAAAGGTAAGGACAATTCTTTTCCTTTAAATTCCTTTGCACTATCTTGCGCAGAGTAGGTACTTAATAAATATTTGCTAAATGTGTAATCTTAATGTTGCTTTGCAACATATGAGGTTTTCCCATTCCTTCTTTAGACAACTGAAAGTCATAGAAGCTTCTTTATCAATATTCTTAGACTTGCCTATTATACATACATTACACTTAATCAAAGAAAAAGATCCCCAGTGCCTAGTGGAGCTCCCTATACATAAAATGTGACAGACCTAAAAATGGGCCGTTTTCCACTTATATTGTTACTAAAATTTACAATAATATGCAACTGCCAATTTTTACTTATTCATAGTAATTAAAATAATTGCTCTTTATTTGAATAAATACACATATGAATATTTTCCACATTGTAAAGGGTAAACAATGTTGTAAATATATTTTTATTTACAAAAGTAAATATTTTTTAAATCAACTAATGTAACAAATAATCTGAGTTACTTTTGTTAGTTTTTTAATATGACCCTTATCTAAAGTCTTATCTAGAAGATCTGCCTGGAGCAGATGTGTCTGCTCCTTAGTGTAGTCACAGCTTCTTTCATTTCTCTATTCTTCAAGGTGTAGATGACTGGATTTAGAAAGGAGGTGATAACAGAGTAAAAAAATGAGAGAAATTTGTTCACTGAAAAGTTAATAAATGGCCAAGCATAGATAAAGATAATTGGCCCAAAGAAGAGGGTAACTACTGTGATATGAGCAGACAATGTAGATAAAGCCTTGGAGAGCTCTGGAGAAGAGGGATGTTGGACAGTGACCAAGATGATAGTATAGGAGATAAGCAAGAGGACAAAGCAGATCAATGAGAGCAGCCCACTGAAAGCAACGACCAAGAGATTGGTGACATAGGTGTCAGTGCAGGCAAGTTTGATCACATGGGGGATATCACAAAAAACATTGTTAATTATATTGGGGCCACAGAAGGGTAGATTCACAATAAAAACCATCTGACTGATGGTATGGACAAAACCTACCACCCAAGAGAGCAACACAAAACCTAAAAGCATCTGACGATTCATACTGGATATGTAGTGGAGAGGTTTACATATTGCAATGTATCTGTCAACAGCCATGACAATAAGTAGAGTCATTTCACTGCCCCCTAAGAGATGAAGCAGAAATATCTGTGCCATAAAACCCTAAAAGGAGATCATTTTTCTCTCTGTGAAGAAATCTGTGATCATTTTGGGCACAGTGACAATGGAAATAGTCATATCAGTACAGGAAAGGTCGGCAAGGAAGAAATACATGGGGCTGGAGTACAGGTATGAGTCAAAGATTACCATAAATACAAAGAGAATATTTCCTGACATTATTGATACATAGGCCAAGAAGAAGATCCCAAAGAAGAAAATCTCAAGTACCCAAGAACTGGTGAGTCCTAATAAAATAAACTCATATACCACAGATTCATTATTCATCTCCATTTATTCACATACTTTAAATGTCTAGAAAAATTCTAAAGAGAAGGTAGTCAGAAATGTGTCCCAATGTCAGGTGAGTATTCTTGAGAACACAATGGTTAAAAGTAGATAGATTCCATATGACTAATAGTAAAAGCTGAAAACTCTTTCAAAAATATCTCAGACCATAGTTAATTCAAGAAATACTTAAGGTGCTACGTTTTAAACATAGTTTGACCTAAAAACATAAGCAATGAAAATTTAATTTAGAAATAGATTATATCTTGATATATTTACCATTGTGTTTGAACTTACCAGTCACAAGTAATGTCCTGATATAAACATGATGTTATTGGACTAGATGTATTTAAGATGGCTTCCAGCTGTAGAGCTATATTTTTTTATCTTAATGATTACCTAATTATTATTTGCTTTTTTCAATTAAAATATTTAAGCTGAGCTCTCGTTCTCCCAAATGGTGAGATTTTTTTGTTTTGTTTTGTTTTTTTTACCAAGAAAGGAGGGAATTTAAATCAATAATTCTCAACATGTTTTCAAGTTTCCTTGATATGATGAGTACTGCTGGTTACAAAAATGCATCTAATGGTGGCCATCTCTAGGGCAGGAGGGAGGAAAAAAAGGAAAAAGTAAATTTACATAATAACCTTCTTGTATATTTAAAAGGAATAACAAGTTATGCAGAGTAGATTAGCAGTTTCTTGTGTAATCATCTTTTTATTACACTATGTTAGAGAAATGTTTCTTTTATTCCATAAATTAAAAATAAAATAAATAAACAAAAATGTGAGTTCCTTGAAGGTAGGAACACTTGCTTCATCTTTCTTTATTTCTTGAGTCCATAGCATAATGTGGGCACAAAGGAAATGATTAATACATGTATGTTGACTTACTATAAAAGTGCTATATCTTGGTTTGTCATGATTTCTAGTTGACTGACCCAAGCAATGAAAAAAAAATAAATAACTGGTTGAAAAGTGATTAAATTAGTCATCATAAACTGTTTTCCCTTCTCTGGCTTTCACACAACTTAGCAGTCTGACTCTCTTAGCTCTTCCACTAGAATTGATCATTCTGTTTTGCATCAGAGGGACATAGCCTCAAAAACTGTCTGCAAACATGTGAAGAATTATTATGAAAGAATACTGAAACACATGGTTAATAAATCAATTAATTATTTATAATTAACTTAACATTTATTGAGTACCTCATTGTACCCAATTGCTGTGCTGTGTTGTGGGTAATTATAGTGTATAACAAAATCTCACAACTCAAAGATAGTGTAATATGAAACAGGATACAAGATTAACATAAAAAGACAACTACTAAAGCATGTTTCACTGGCTGAAGGGAACTATTGAGGGAAAAGACTGATTAATGTGGGCTGAAAAACATGACCCTCAAGTTCTATCATCAGTCTTCTATTATCTCTATCATTTGTTCCGTTGGTGATTATCCACTCTCATATCCTTGATTATCACAGCTATGCAGATAAATCCTAATTTTAAACATCCATTCCCCCAACTTTCCTCTGAACTTTACATTTCAAAGTATTCTCTGAACATTTCTGCCTGGATACTATACCTACACACATGCTCACTGATCAATTTTAACCACTTTCCCCTTGTTTATCATGATGAACACACAATTCAACCCACATTTATTATGTAACAATAGGAACATTCTAGGAACTGTAATAGGTGCTTTAGATACAGAGATAAAAAAACAATAAAAACCTGGACTTCAGAGAGGGTACAATCTAATATGCAGTCAAAGGAAACAAAGAATTTGAATGCACAACAGATTTAAAATTTGTTCTCAATTGCTTAATCTCATTATGCACTCTCTTATCTCTACACATTAGCATAGACCATCTCCCATACCTGAAATTTATACCCTCCTTATGACCTTCTACAATAAACTTGCCACTCCTCTAAACTTTTTATTTTTTTTTCTATTGCTGGTATCATCTTCTCAAGCATTTAGAATGGAAAATTTAGAGACTTTTTTTTTCCTTCCCTATCTCCCTCTACCTTACCTTCACTCCTTCAAATCAAATCAATTGCCAGGTCATTATAGTGCTGCTACCACACCTATGACTTGGTCCATCCTCTCTTATTCTCAGTTACTCTCCTGTTTTCAGACATTCTTCACTTTTTACCTCGATATTTTTTTTTTAATGGAACTGAACTGAAATGAAATGTTTGAGACTTTTAAAATGGCTTTCTATTTGGTCTCATTACTTCCCATCTCTCCTATATCCAATTCAGTCTAAACATGACTGCCAAAATAAATTTCATGTAGCTAGTAATAGATCATTCCCTTTATTTGCTTTCCATTTGGAATAGAATAAACGCTTTTTAAAATTTTGGTATTAAAGGCTCCTTACATACCTGATGTTGCCCTAAAAAAGAATAGCTATCAATAAGACATTGTTTACTCTCTTCTCACTCTCCTTTACATATCTGTACAGAGATATCCCAGATGTCTGCCATAGAGTTGTTGATTGTCAATGCCCTTTGAGATCTTTCTTTTTTTTCATGTTTACAAAACTCAGGTCCTACTTTACTCAAAAGCCTCCCTTCAGCCATATAGTTGAAAGTAATTTCTTCTTCCTCACTTTTTACCGTCCTTACTTGGTCCCTTATTCCATTTTACCTTCTTTTTTTCCATTTTACCTTCTATCCAACTATTATCCTTATTTTTATACATGAACAGTTTTATCCTCTATTGTTAGATTAGGAGTCTGGAGAGACTTGGATTCAAAACCAACTTCTGGAACTTAATAACTTTGTGATCATAGGCAAACAATTTAACATCTCTAGGTCTCAGTTTGGTCATCAGTAAAACAAGTATAATAGGTGCAGATTATTTACTTCCCAAGACAGTTGGAAAGGTCAAATGGGATGATGTGTGAGAAGTTCATTTTAAACTCTAAATCTCAATATAATTGTCAACCATTACATTTATTACTAATGTATATAGTGAAAATTATGGGCCCACCAAATCATGGCCTCATTAGGGGAAGAATCTATCACTTTTGTCTTTGTATCCCCATTGCCAAGGAAAGCACTAAAAACATCATAAGCATTAATAAAATATAATTTAATTGAAATTTACCATCTTGAATATTAAAAGGGACAAATCCAAGTACCATTTGAGAAGGAAATTATCTTCATAATCGCCTCTTTCCCTGGCCATTCCCATTAGTAAGAATCTATCTGTTTCACTCAGTTAACAATTCAATATAGAAAGCTATCTGTTAGATAAAAATATAGGAATCCTGGGGTATTAACATTGGCTATTAGAAACCTACCAGCTCTGGATGAAAACCTCAAGGAGCAATCTTTTCAGTGAGAAATATTAAGATAAAAAATGTACTGAAGATTTTCCTGTGGCCCCAAGAAGAGAGAGTATATATATATGAATTCTCTCAAGAGGGAAAATAAAAAAGGCAGGTCATGATTTTCAATAATGACAAGTTTAGGAAGCAGAAGGACAAATTCCCATGAGATTGTTAATGAACCATCCTGATTTTCCCCTAGGCTTCAAAAGGAAAGAACTATTATCTGGTCATTAAAGTAGCAAGTGAATTTTCCCAAAAGAAATTTTACCCATCTACACTTACTCCAGAAAAAAAGATTTGTCCATGCAAAATACATGTAAAGAGAAAGAACATCTAGAAAATGACAGCAACCCAAGTGAAAAGCATTTTATAATTAAATACCTTATGAAATAGACATCTTTTTATATATGCACATACACCTTTACTTAACCCTTTTTCATGGCTTTCCTCTTTCTGTCAATAGTACATTCACCCTCCCTATTACCCAGGATTCAGTAATTGATGTTATTTTTAATTCCTTTCTCTTACACTCCAAAGTGGCTCTTTATCATAGTAACTTGTCTTTATTCCCTCCTCTCTATTCACACTATTATCACCCTAGTTCAGAACTTGATCTATTGGAATATTATAACCTTTTTCTCTTTTATTTTTTATCTTTAAGTCTTTTCATTTTTCAATTTATAATCCATAAAGTTGCCATAGTTACATTCCTGTAACCACTGACCCAGTACCAAAGCACTAGTTCTACAAAGATAGGCTACAATTTTGAGGACTTCTTATGTAAACCACTATCTTTGGCTCAGAGATTCCACTAGGAACACTAGAATTTCATTTAGCTTTTCCCTTTCCTGTGACATTTCCAGAGGATGTAAGAATTCGATTGATGTTTACCTTTCTATAACAAGGTCCTCCTTTCTCATACAAACCTGTTGAGGGCCAGTCTCTGACCTGGTCCATGCATGGGAAGAGTCTGGTCCAGGATTTCTCCCAAGCCATCTCCTCATGAAGGCTATATTATGTCTTAATATTGACTTACCATCTCTTCTTGACTTGCAGAAGTTTAGGATGTGATAACTGAGCAGTGACTCAGATATAGATGCATGTAAGGGAGCAAGGACATTAAAGAAATAGATGTACATAAGTGAATAAGGACATTAAAATGTACAGATGTACATCAATGAACATTGACATTAAGCATTTTCTCATGGAGTTCTAAGAGATAATTGCTTTACATTCATTATATAAACCCTGCCCTCTGATCAGTAAATCGGAACTGCTCTGTCAGATCCCGCCTGGCTCCTGTCCATCATTCCATAGAGTTGTTGATTGTCTCAGTTTGGCTTGTGCCCATTTTGAAGCAGGCATCAATGGTGCCAAGAACAGGGACTTAAGAAAAGTAAGGAAGTTACTTAAGAAAAGAAGGAAGGAGTGGCCTTCTGTAACTCCAGAGAACATAAAAAAGGTAGGAGGCAAAAGTCAAATTTTCTCTTAAGTTAAAAAAGCTTACAGAGGGTAACTAACCAGGCTAAGGAGAGTATGAGATAGGGATTAATAGAAAATAAAAACAAGCAAAGATCAGCCTGGTTTAGGGGAAAAAAATAGCTTTCAGGAGAAAATGGGACAGGTACAAAAGGAAAGTAGATACCAAGAATGTTATCTAAGACTTTTTAAAAGAATAGTAAAAGCAGGAAGTTTACTTATCACCAAGAGTCAGCTACAAAAATTCTTGGAATGTGTAGAGCTGAAAGGAGCAGTAGGTTTGGTAATAGGGGATACAGCAGGGAGACAGAGGAGCAAGAGGCTTATGGAGAAGGGACTCCAGCATTTCCCCATTCTGCCTTTTTTCTATGGAATATATTAATGATATGTTTAACATCAGAAATGAAAGCGCCAGCAGTGACTGAAACCATTCACTGTGATACAGCTATCTTTGTTGGAAACAGATAAAAAGAAAATGATCAAGTAAGTTTTACCTAGACCAAGCATAATGTCCGATTTCTGCAAAGGATCTTTAACAATTTCTGAGTACACTCTTCCTGTCATTTTCTCTATTTCTCTGTTTTGTTTATGTGTCTATGTGTGAATGAGTGTGAGTGAGTAATCTGACACCCTGTAAGATTTAATATGCAGCTAGATTTCTGGACCTTCTTTGAAATGTTATCTCTTTCACTTGCCCCTCCCTTCTCTTCTGCCAGAACACAAGCCTCAGGCTGGAAGGGAGGGAGGTAAAAGGGGAAAAAGTATTTTATTATATGAAGGTGAATGCAGGTCGAAGAATGTAGAAGTGTCAGGTCAGAATTAGAAAGAAATAAGGGATGTGTAGTTTTAAAGGGGTTTTAATCAAAGTCCAACAGAAGGATGAGTAGACAGTAGGAAAAACAAGAAAGTCTAAGCATGTAGCAAAGAGAGGAGCACAGGTAAGAAGTTTTAGAAAGGTATAAACTATTTGCAGGAACAGTGTGAATAGAGGTTTTGAGAGTAATAGTTTGGAAATTTGGGGAAGTTAAAAGCTCTCACTTTCAAAGAAATTTTTAAGGAATAAAACATAGCAGTGAAGTCTACTGAAGTAAAAGTTAAAAGCAGCTCAAAACATTATTAAAATATTTATTAAAGCCTCTCATTACAGATCACACTAAAAAAGAGAGTGCTAAAGAATAATTTGGAAATAAAATTAATGTCATTGTGTTACTATGACCTTCCTAAACTATAGTAAAAATTCTCTTATTTTAAAAATTGAGGGATCATTGTAAGCCAGAAATAGTGCTAGATAAGCAACATTTTAATTTGAATTTCGTTGAAACTAAAAGATAGAGGATAAGTTTGTGTAAAAACAGTTATGTCACTTATGTCTCATAATGTTTTTATATGCTAGATAGGAAACCAGGTATATAGTTAAAGAGAAGGTTACAGCTAAAAAAAAAAGTATTGGCTATCAGAATTTTAATTGATTACTGTATGTTGAAAGGAGGAGACTGGTGAAAAAACTTTATTTGGATCAATTCTTTTCATTCAAACCATTCCTCCTGCATGTATGGCAAAGCAGGAGCATCACTACCAGCCCCTCCCTAAAGTCCATCTCAGTCATTTTTATTTCGTAAAACTGCCCAGGAAACTATTTCCAGAGGCAAGGTCATTCAGCCTGAGAAAGGAACTTGTTTTTGTTATGTAGTTCCTAAATTATGAATCTAACTTGCTAAGAAAGTTGTGATTTTTTTTTTGCTTTTTTGGAGGCCAATTGGGGTTAAATAACTTGCCTAGGTCAAACAGTATGTGTGTGTGTGTGTGTGTGTGTGTGTGTGTGTTAAGTGTCTGAGGCTGGATCTGAACTCAGGTCCTCCTGACTCCATGGCCAGCGCTCTACTCACTGCACTACCTAGCGACCCGAAAGTTGCAAAATCTTAAAAGAATTTCTAATAATTGAGAAAAAAAAATCAAATGAAATTCCTTATGTAGGAGAAACCTAGTAAATCTTTATTGTTCATTACAGCTCTATGGGAATGAAAAAAATTTTGGCTATGAGCCATGGCTGGTGAAAATTGTTGGTTAAGACAAAAAACACTTAAGACTATATTCTTCTATGATCAGAGCAAATAGTCAGTAAAACAAAAAATGAACTTTTTTGTGTTAGCTTTATGGGAAATCCAATATTATTTTTCATCTAAAACTAGAACATATACAGAAAGTTTTACAAATGTCTTAAGGCTCATTTATAATATTCCCATTGTTTAGAGGGATTCTAAGACTAATAGCTTTTATAAGTACTGTGATCAGCTTTTTAATTGTTGCTAATATAAAAATTCAATTACTATACCTTTTTGACTAAAAAACTTTTTGATATCTGAAGAATTCTGCAATCAACTAGGAAAATTAGTTTGGCAATAATACTTTGGGAGTTTATACCAACTTGGTTTAAATGAATCTCAATTTTACCCGTTTTGTTTTTGTCTTAAGATAAAACATAGCTATCATTTTAAAACTGTTCAATTAATTTTCTTCATAAAAGTTTGGTGATCATTTATAAATCTTACTACTAGAAATAAAACCTACACATTGATTCTAATAATTATAAAGTTATTATTACTCACTTTACTTCTGCTTAATAATGCAAAACTTTTAGTTATGATATTACTGTTAAATGATTTTTTTTCTCTTTTCCCTTTAATATTGTGTCAGATAGCAAATATTTAGTGTACTGCTAAAATTTAAACACACACAGAATACAGATTTTTTAACTTTTTTCTAAGATTACAAAGTCTCATAAGATAGAGTTCACAACCTATTTAACCCATATTACATCTCATTCTTCACTTGCTAGACCTCTTTCCCAAAGCAAAGTGACAATTGATCAAAAAGTTCAAGTTTTTCAACTCGTTTTTTTTCAAAAATATTCATAGAGCTATGTTATCTCACTTTTATTTTTATCAAAATGCACATACTCTATGTAAACAATTCCATATCACTAGGGAACAAGCTAGATAATTAAAAACTGCTCTCCTCCAGCTTCCCTTTACACGGGGAAAGCAGTATAAAATGTATTTTGCTTCAATGGGCATTCCAAAAAAATTGAAAACTGATAATGCCTTCACCTATATTAGCAAATTGTTTCAATATTTCTTGATCATTTTCAAATAAAATTAGTTACAGGCAATTAGTTGCTACTTTCTACACCCTAAAAAAATTTTATACATTGCTAAAAATGAGTATACACAAGCAGAAAAACAATGTGAAAAAAGTACATACTTCTAGGGGGCGTCTAGGTGGCGGCTAGGTGGCACAGTGAGCAGAGCATCAGCCCTGGAGTTAGAAGGACCTGAGTTCGGATCCAGCTTCAGAGACACTTAATGCACACACAAAACCAAAAAACCTAGCCCTGTGACCTTGGGCAAGTTACTTAACCTCAATTGATAAAAAAAAAAAAAGTACATACTTCCCAAATGAAGGTTATCCAAACATAGAAATGGGTAGGGCCTGACCCTTTACTAATAGGAGAGCAAGGTTTTCCTTATATATTTTCCAGAAGCCATGGAATAACAAGTGTGAGTGCTGGAAAAATATGTCAGGGCATATGCTCCAGCTCACCCAGAAGATGAAAAATACTCTAGCAGTAGCAAAAGAAGAAATCATGGATAAAGAACATGGGAATAAAGAAGAAGAGGTCTCCTAATGCAGCCACTACACAAAAAGATGTGCCCACATGGGGACAGATTGAATATTTATTATATCAAGCCAAAGAACTGAAACTTGTTACCCCAGGATTTGTGTTTCTTGCTATGATCACTCTGTTTTCAATACAAACTGGTTACATCATGATTTAAGTTCTGAGACATATAACCTTGTCAACTCAATTGTTTCATATATAACCTATAACACATATATTTGGCCCCCTCAAGCCTTCCTTACCTCTATTAATGTAAACCATTTACAGATGATATAAGTCAATACTATATTTTATTGGAATGTTACCTGCATTAATTGTACTCTTACTCAATGTATATCTGGTAGAGAGTAATTTTTGAACAACCTTCATTTGTTTTTTCCAACTAATTAAAAAAATTCTGATTTCTTAAAAAGAAAGAGGGAAATGTTTATAATATTATTGATAATTTCAACCACTGTGTCTGCAATTTGTCTACAAAAAGAAATCCAAACTGTACAATATTAATATATTGAATTATCAAAAATATTTCTGTAGCCTTTAAGATACAACAGAATATAGATAAGGATTTTTTGTATAAAACCAATATATTAGAATAATTAGTATTGGATTTATATATATATTTATGTAACTCTTTTACCATATATTAGCTCTGATTCTAATGTTTTTGGGACAAAATAAGCGTCCAACTTCTTGGTGTTTGATATGATTCAAACATTACAAAGTATATCAGAAAACATCCAAAATTGTCATCACTCTGGAATTGATTCAGGAACATTGCCAATACAATATTGTTAACATTGTTAAAGTTATCTTCTTTTAATTTGATGTCTATGATTTTTCATATTTTACCTGTATTGATTATTATATTATTTCTTTGTATCTGCCTTCCAGCAGTGACCAGACTGATGTCACAGCCTTTGTAAACATTATCAACTCAAATGTATGAATATAACTTTTAAAGGTCAAGATTTATATTGGAATGTTACTTGTAGAAATTGTAATCTCACCTGGAATATAAATCACTTATCCTATATGACTGAACAAATTACACAAAATCATATTTCAGGAACTGATCCTGAAGATATTTCATTCGATAAATCAAATTAATCCATTTAATAATCATAACTCTCTAGTACTTCACTTTGTTCCAGTTGCATGCTTCCTGATGATATTGCACCTTGCTGCACCTCTGGGGATTCACATGCTGGGCCGGTCTTTCCTGGCTTTAGGAACCAAGGTTCATGCTCTTGAGTTACTTGTACAGAAAGGGGGAGATGTTGAGGGCCAGTCTCTGACCTGGTCCATGCATGGGAAGAGTCTGGTCCAGGATTTCTCCCAAGCCAGCTCCTCATGAAGGCTATATTATGCCTTAAGATTGGCTCACCATCTCTTCTTGACTTGCTGAAGTTTAGGATGTGATAACAGAAGAAGACATAGATGCATGCAAGGGAACAAGGACATTAAAGCATGGATGTACATAAGTGAATAAGGACATTAAAACATACAGATGTACATCAATGAACATTGACATTAAACATTTTCTCATGGGGTTCTAAGAGATAATTGCTTTACATTCATTATATAAACCCTGCCCTCTGATCAGTAAATCAGAACTGCTCTGACAGATCCCGCCTGGCTCATGTCCCATCATTCCACACTTCTCGGTTCTGCCTGTGCCCATTTTGAGGCATCACAAACCATGAAGTAAACACCCAAATGTAGGACTGGTTATATTTAACCTGACATGAAATGCAAAGGAGTTGTGTCAGAGACCATATACAGTCAGACTAATTATGCATTGGTAAGTTTTATATCTCCAAGGGATCTACACATCCTCCAGAGTTAGAATACTATTCTGAATGGGGTTGCTGAAGAGGGGAGAAAACTTCAGAGTGATAGTCAAACAATACACACCACAACAAGTTTCACAAGGACCTGTATGTAACTCCTGACATTGTTCCTTGTGTATGTATGTATATGAGGTGGGGAAAGGGGTGTCCCCTTAAAGGAAAAAGCACTTAGGATCAGTAGAGCCTCTAAACAACCTTCCCTGAACCTCTGGGGTCCAAAGCATACTATATATGAAGGAAATATACCTAGTTTGCTCTTCTACATTGTGGTTTAATTCCTTTTCTTTTCCTCACCTTTTGAGTTTGATCCAGGAAGGTTCAACACATGAACCCTTCTCCTGGTTCCAGAAAATCCTCAGAATTCCGGTATTGCCTGTGTCTCTAAACAGTGCTGAGAACATGTGGTGATTTTCTGTTGCTTATAGTTCCCTGTAAAGAAAGGCAACTGCTCCTCAGTATCAGTCATGGTTTGTCTGTGCCCCAAAATGTGTTTTAAAAGTTGAAGTCAAGGGTCTTTCTCAGTTTTAACCTTTTCCTGGGTTCATTCCGTCATCATCAATGATTGGCAAAGGTATCAGAAGATGTTAGGTGCACATCTGAACTCAACAACTGAGAGACCAGCTAATAAAAAAAAAAAAATAACAACTTGATTTTACAAATGAGAAATTTTTGACCAAAGGAGTTTAGTGGCTGAAGGGGCAAGGTAAGACCCTCTGTAAGGAATAAAATTATGCAAACCAAGGCCCCAACTCAATATGGCTTTTCTATTACCCTGGGCTGTTTGGGAATAGAGGATGCTGAGAATGAACGTCAGGGCTGCTCCTCTCCTGGGACCCCAGCCAGATCCTTGAGAAGAGATATGATAACTGCCCAACTCCTGGAACTAGCCATTCGAAAGAAACATTGCTCTTGAGGGGGCATTAGAGGGATTGGTCTCCCTCCCCAGCCTCACACAAGATACAAGGCTTGCTAAAGATACCTGGCAGTATGCCTTCTTTGCTCTCAGCACTCTCAGACCCCAAATTGGAATCTCACCCATGGAGGAGACATCATGCCTGGGACCCTCCTGAATGGCACCCTGATGGCTATATCTGGGATTATTCCCCAGCTTGTGTGGTCAGGAGTTGGTGCTTCCCCACATCAGTGATGATTGTAAATATGTGTGTGTGTGTGTGTGTGTGTTTCTGTATATATAAATCAGAGTTGCTCTTATTTTACTATTCCTAAGGCCTCATACTCTTAGTTTCATTTATTAATTCAATAGTTTTCTTAAATTCAATTTTATTAATATCTCTTTTGGTTTTCATTATTTCTAATTTAGCATTTAATTGGGAATTTTCAATTTGCTCTTTTTCTAGCTTTTTCAGTTGCGTGCCCAATTTGTTAAGCTCTATTTTCTCTATTTTATTTATGTATGCATCCAGGGATATAAGCCATCCCCTAAGAACTGCTTTTGCTGTATCCCACAAGTTCTGGTATGTTATATCATTATTGTCATTCCCTTGAATGAAGTTACTTATAGTTTCTATAATTTCTTGTTTGACCCACTCATTCTTTAGAATTAAGTTATTTAGTTTCCAATTAATTTTTAGTCTATCCTTCCATGGCCCTTTATTACATATAATTTTTATTGCATCAAGGTCTATGAGGATGCATTTAATATTTCTTCCTTTCTGCACTGAATTGTGAAGTATTTATGCCCTAGCATATGGTCAATTTTTGTATATGGGTCATGTACCACTGAGAAGGTATATTCCCTTTTATCCCCATTCACTTTTCTCCAGAGGTCTACCATATATATCTTCTCTATAAGATTCTATTTACCTCCTTAACTTCTTTCTTGTTTATTTTGAGGTTAGATTTATCAAGCTCAGAACAGGGGAGATTGAAGTCCCCCACTAGTATAGTTTTACTTTCCATTTCTTCCTCTAACATCCTTAATTTTTCTTTTAGGAATTTGGATGCTGTACCTCTTTGGGCATAAATCTTAAGTAATGATATTGCTTCATTTTCGATGGTTCCTTTGAGCAGAATATAGTTTCCTGCCTTATCTCTTTTAATTGAATCTATTTTTGCTTTTGCTTTGTCTTAGATAAGGATTGCTACCCCTGCATTTTTTTTACTTTAGCTAATGCATGATATATTTTACTCCAGACTTTTACCTTTAACCTGTGTGTATCCCCCTGTTTCAAATGTGTTTCTTGCAAACAGCATTTTGTAGGATTATGATTTTTAATCCATTCTGCTATTTGTCTACATTTTATTGGAGAGTTCATCCCATTAACATTCGCAGTTATGATTATTATCTGTATCTTTCCCCCCATGCTATCCCCTCCCTGATTATGCTTTTATTTTCCCCCTTCTCCCTTCCCTTCCTTAAGAATTTTCCTTTTGGACATGGAGTCAAGATGGCAGAGTAGAAACAGAAATTCCGTGTGGCTATGGCCTCTACCTCCTCCAATTCATGTAAAAAATGACTCTAGACAAACTTTGGATCTATAGAACCCACAAAATTACAGAGAGAAGATATAGTCTTGCCCAGCAGGCCTGCAGGAAGGGGCCAGCACAGCACTCTGTGATGAGCCTAGCCCTGCATAAGCTGGAATTTTATCCTCAGGGTGGCCTGACAAGCTGCTGCCTGGAGGGACTTCAGATCAGCAACAGATGCCGCATTTTCCAAAATTATCAACCCATAGACACCAAAGACAAAGTGAGAAGTCAGTGTAGACTTTACAGGAAAAGGTAGTTCAGGAATGCAATCTGGCCTTTGCCCCCAGGGTGAGAAGCAGCTGAGGCTCCACTGCTCTGCTGCTTCAGTGCTCCTGGCACACAGATTGTAGGGGGCCCAAGTGATCAGTCTGAGAGGTAATCACTCTTGCTCTAACCTGCTTGAATCTGGATCGATGTTTAGGATGGAGGTCCTGGGGTGTGTGACCAGTTTGCCAGAGCATGTTGAGGCTCCAGAGAGGCCACCCAACTAATAGCTCCAGCAGCTTCCAAAACCCCAGCATTTGGGATAAAGCTCCCCTTTCTCAGAGCAGAGTTACACTGTGTCAAAAGGCTCGAAAGTCAAGCAATTGAGTGGCAACATGAGCAAGGAAAGGAAAAAAGCAAACAGAGCAATGTGACATTAGACTCCTATTTTGGGGACAAAAGGTCTCAAAGTATGGAACAGGAAGAAGACAATGAAGTTAGAACTCCTGCACCAAAAGCTTCCAAGAAAAATATGAACTGCTTACAGGCCAAAAAGGATTTTGAAAACCAAATAAGAGAAGTGGAGGAAAATTGGGAAGAGAAATGAGAATGATGCAAGAAAACTTTGAAATGAGAGTCAACAGCCTGATGGAAGAAAATAACACCTTAAAAATTGGGTTAATTCAGGTGACAAAAGAGGCTTAAAAAGCCAATGAGGGGAAGAATGTCGTAAAAAACCAAATTTGCCAGATGGAAAAATAACCTCAAAAGCTCACTGAAGAGAATCATCCCTTCAGATTTAGATTGGAGCAAATGGAAACTAGTGACTTTATGAGAAATCAAGATATTATTAAACAGATCCAAGCAACTGAAAGAATAGAAGGCAATGTGAAATATCTCACTGGAAAAACCACTAATATGGAAAAAAGATCCAGGAGAGATAATTAAAAAATGATTGGACTACGTTAAAGCCATGATAAAAAAAAAAGAACCTAGAAATCATACTTCAAGAAATTCTCAATGAAAACTGCCCTGATGTTTTAGATCCAGAGGGCAAAATAGAGGTTGAAAGAATCTACCAATCACCTCCTGAAAAAGATCCCAAAAAGAAAACTCCCAGGAATATTATAGCCAGGTTCCAGAATCCCCAGATCAAGGAGAAAATACTACAAGCAGCCAGGAAGAAACAATTTCAATATTGTGGAAACACAATCAGAGTAGCCCAGGACCTGGCAGCTTCTACACTGAGAGATCAAAGGGCATGGAATATGTAATCTTCCAGGCAAAGGAGCTGGGATTAAAACCAAGAATCAGCTGCCCAGCAAAACTGAGTATCTTGTTTCAGGGAAAAATATGGTCATTCAGTGGAATAGAGGACTTTCAAGCATTCTTGAGGAAAAAACCAGAATTGAATAGAAAATTTGACATCCAGACACAAGAAGGAAGAGATGCCTGAGAAGGTAATCAGGGAAAAGAAATCAAAAGGAACTTATCAAAGTTGAACTATTTACATTCCTATATGGAAAAGCAATAACTGTGACTGATGATATCTTTCTCACTATGAAAATAATGGAAGAAGGGTGTGTGGTCATATGAATACATGTGTGAATATGTGTGTATATGGTTACAGTTATATATGGATAGAGGGCATAGGTTGAATTTGTTGGAAAGGGAGAATACTCAAGGGATGAAATTATGAGGTGAGAGAGGAAAGTGGCAAGAGGAGATGGGGAGAGACAGGGTAGGGTAAATTATCCCATGTAGAAGAAGCAAGGGGAAGTGGTTGCAAAGGAGGGGGAGAAAAGGAAGGCTAAAAAGGCAAAACCACATTCACATTGAATTTGGTTCAGGGAGAAAATGACATACATACTAAATGGGGTATCTCAACCTGCATCAAGATAGGGGGAAGGGGGATGAGAGGAGGGATGATGGATGGGAGGGCATCCTTGGGGGGAGGGGAGGTTGGAAGTACCCACTGTAGAAGAGGGACAGGATCATGTAGGGAATGGACCAGGTGGAGGGTGGGATAAGTGGGAGGGAATTATAAGCAGCCTTGTACAATATATCTACTATGATAATGTTTTGCATAGCTAGACATGTACAACATATACTGAATTACTTATCTCCCAAGAGGAAATGGGTGACAGGGGAGGAAGGAAATGGATCTGAAATTCGAGGTCGTAACATTAAATGTTTCAAATATATATAAATACTATTATTAATACTCTTTTGCTTGTAATAGGGAGATAAGATGTATAGGCATTGGGACACAGAGATTCACCTTCCTCTAATGGAAAAGTCGATGGGGATATGGGAGAGGGTATGGGAGAGAGCAGATTGGAGGAAGCGATATCTTGTGGGACTACTATTCTGGGAGGTTGGGTAGGGGAATAATGGGGGGGAAATGATTGTATCTCAAAATCTGGCGGAAATGAATGATGTAAAACAGAAGTTAATAAAGCATTTGTTTTAAAAAAAAAAAATTCTCAAGGAAAATTGCCCTGATGTTTTAGAACCAGAGGGCAAAATAGAGGTTGAAAGAATCCACCCTGAAAAAGATCCCCAAAAAGAAAATTCCTAGGAATATTATAGCCAGGTTCTGGAATTCCCAGGTCAAGGAGAAAATATTACAAGCAGTCAGGAAGAAACAATTTCAACATTGTGGAAACACAATCAGTATAACATAGGATCTAGCAGTTTCTACAGGGAGGCAGCTAAGGGCTTGGAATATGATATTCTGGAGGTCAATGGAGCTGGGATTAAAGCAAAAAATCATCTACTCAGCAAAACTGAGTATCATGTTTCAGGGGAAAATATGTTCATTCAGTGGAATAGAGGATTTTCAAGCATACTTGATGAAAAAAACAGAGTTGAATAGAAAATTTTACATTCAGATACAAGAAGCAAGAGAAGTATAAGAAGGTAAATAGGGAAAAGAAATCATATAAGGAAATTATCAAAATAGAACTATTTATATTCCTACATGGAAAAACAATAATTGTAACTTATGAAATATTCTCGGTATGAGAATAGTTGCAGGTAATAGAAATATATGTATATGTATGTATACATATACATATGTACACACATATACACATATATGTATACATACATATATGTCCATATAGGAAGGTATATGGGCATATGAATACATATGTGAGTGTGTGTATACATGTGTACAGTTATACATAGACAGGGGGCACAGGACTAATAGAATAGGAAGGGATTATACTTAAAAGGTGAAATTAAGAGGTGAGAGAGTAATATAATGAAAGGAGATGGGGAGAGACAGAATGGGGTCAATCATCTCATAAAATAGGCAAGGGAAAACTGTGACAATGGAGGGGAGGAACAGAAAGGCAAAAGGGAATGAGTCAACCTTATTCTCATTGAATTGGGCTTAGGGAGGGAATGACATACACACTAAATAGGGTATCTCACCTTATAGGAGAGTAGGAGGGAAGGGGATGAAAGGGGGATAATGGCAGAGACGGCAGGCTGGGGTGGAGGGAAGTTAGAAGCACCCACTTTTTAAAAGGGACTGGATCAAAGTAGAGAATAGAATGAGTGGGGGGTGGGATAGAATGGAGGGAAATATAGTCAGTGTTTTACAATATATCCACTATGGAAAAGCTTTGCTTAGCTACACATGTACAACCTATATTGAATTGCTTATCTTTCCAGTAAGGGTGGGAGACAAGGGAGAAAGGGAAAGAATCTGGAATTCCAAGCTTTAACATCAAATGTTTAAATACACACACACACACATTATTATTATTATTACTATTACTTTACATGCAACTGGGAAATAATTTATACAGGCACTGGGGCATAGAGATCCACCATGCCCTACTGGAAAGTCAGAATTGGGATGGGGGAAGATATGGGAGAGAACAGATTGGTGGAGGGGACATTTAGTGGCATCAACATTTTGGGGTGATGCATAGGGGGAAATGGATAGAAATTTTGTAACTCAAAATCTTGTGGAAATGAATGATGTAAACTAAAAAATAAGAGAGAGAGAGAGAGAGAGAGAGAGAGAGAGAGAGAGAGAGAGAGAGAGAGAGAGAGAGAGAGAGTTTTCCTTTTGACTGCTGCTTCCTTCAGTATTCCCTTCTTATCAGCCCTCCATTTTCTTACCATTCCCCCTTAATACTTTTTCCCTCCCTTCTAATCTGCCCCCTTTCTTAGCCCTTCCCCCCTCCTACTCTCTGTAGGGTATGATAGATTTCTATATTTAATATGGCATGTTATTTCTTCCTCAAACCAAAATTGACGAGAATGGATCTCATGCAATGCTCCTCTCCTTGCCCTCTTTTCCTCTATTATGTTATGTTTTTTGTCTCTTCTTGAAAGGGTTCTATGCTTAACTGATTATTTTATTCCCTCCTTGCACCAGAACCAATGAGGGAAAAGCTCATATAATGCTCATCTCCCTCCCTTCTCTCCCTCTACTATAATGTTTTTACTCCTCTTTGTGTGCCATGATTTACCCTTTTCTGCTTTATTCTTTCCTTTTCTTCTATTGCAGTCCCTCTGCAGCACTTAATAAGATTTTTTATCATCATTTTGTGTAATTCATACCCACAACCTCTATTTATCTATATCCCTTTTAGATATCACCATAAGGACAGAATTCTCAACATTAACAGGTATCAGCCTCCCATATAGAGATGCAAACAATTTGCTTTTATTAAATAACAAGTTATGTGTGTGTTTGTGTGTATGTGCTTTTTTTTTTATCTTTCTATGTCTCTCTTGAGTCTTGTAGTTGGAGATTGAGTTTTCCATTGAGACCCGGCTTTTTAATCAGGAAGGGCTGGAAGTCCACTATATCATTCAATGACCATCTCCTTGCCTGGAAGAATATGCTCAGTTTCACTGGACAGGTGATCCTTGGTTACAACCCAAGATCTTTTGCTTTGCAAAAAACCATATTCCATTTCCTCTGATCTTTCAGTGTAGAAGCTGCCAGATCCTGTGTGATCCTCACTCTGCTTCTGCTATATTTGCATTGTTTCTTTCTGGCTACTTGTAGTATTTTCTCCTTTACCTGATAATTCTGTAATTTGACCAAAACATTTTGTGGACTTTTGGATTTAGGATCTCTTTCAAGAGGTGTATGATAGATTCTCTATTTCTTTAACCTTCTGGTTCTTGGGTCTCATGGCAGTTGTTTTGATGAGCTCTTGGAAGATGTTTTCCAAGTTCATTTTTTCTCATGAATTTCCAGTAGACCAACAATTCTCAGATTATCTCTCCTGGATCTCTTTTCCAGGTTAGTTATTTTTCCATTGAGATATTTTACCTCTTTTTCTAATTCTCCAGTTTTGATGTTTTGTTTGACTGATTCTTGGTGCCTCATGGAGTCATTAGCTTCAATTTGGTTGATTCTAATTTTTAGCAAATTATTTTCCTCATTTAGTTTTTGAGGCTTTTATTCCCTATGTTCAGATTTCATTTTTAGTTTGCACATTTTTTAAGGACCTGTTTTCTTTATTGTAATGTTTTTTTTCTAATTTTGCAATTTTGATTTTAGAAGAATTATTCATTTTATCTTCTACCTCTCTAATTTGGTTTTTAAAGTTCTTTTTGAGCTCATCTAAGAATGCTTTCTGTGCTTGAGACCAGTTCATATTCCCTCTTGAGGCTTCAGCTGTGGGTGTGGGCATGGAGGCCTTCTGAATTTGGTTCCTCCTCCTCACAGTAATTGGATTTTATTGTCTTTGTCTCTGCAGTCTGTTTTTGTTTGTTTGTTTGTTTGTTTTGTTTTGTTTTGGGTTTTTTTTCCGTTTTTTTTTTTGTTTGTTTGTTTTTTACCATTCGCCTTAGCCATACCCTTCCTCTAGGGTTACAAATCCTTTACTGTTTAAAATTTTTCTCTGAAGCAATAATCACGATGTGTTTTCAGGGTCAGAGAAGGGAACTGGAGCAGCTGGGATTCACTCTGCAATCCTGGTCCCTGGAATCTCAGATAGGTGCTTTTTTAAATTCCCAGGCTATGCGGGCAGAGCCAAGATGGCGCAGAGTAGAAACAGCACTTCCAGGGTACTCCAGCTCACACCACTTCAAAATCATTTAAAAGGGGACTCTGAACAACCTCTAGAGCTCCAGCACCCACAGAACAACACAGAGAAGCTAAACTCCTGCCAAGGACAGTCCAGCAGCATGGCAGGGAGTGACCAGCACAAGCACTCTGGAAGCCCAACCCAGAACCACATGAGTCAGAGGTTTAAGCCCGAGGGAAGCTGGAACAGCAGCCTGCTGGAGGGACCCCAGAACACCAGCTGCTGTGGAGATTCCATAATTATCAAAACATATATACCTAGGACAAAGTGAGAGGTTAGTGCCCTATGGTCTTTGGGACCAGTGTTTGGGAGCAAGTCAGCTTCTTCCCCTTCAGGGCTAGAAGCCTTTGAGGAGCTATGGCACACCTGCCCTTTTGCAGCTTCAGTTGCAGCTTCAGCTCCAGTCCTGCAGACTGTAGGGGGATCCGCAAACCAGTCTGGGGGTAATCACTCTTGCTTTAACCTCCCTGGATCTGGATTGTGGTCTGGGGTGGAGGTCTTGGGGTGTGTGTCCAGCTTGCCAGAGTGTGTGGGGGCTTCAGGGAGGGCACCCAACTAATACCTCCAGAAGTTGAGAAGACCCCAACATTTGGAATGGAAGCTCCCCAGTCTGGTGGCAGAGTCCTACTGTGGCAACAAGCCCAAAAGTCCAGTAATTAAGTAGTAACATGCCTAGGCAAAGGAAACAAAATAAACAGAAAAAAATTCAACATTAGACTCCTATTTTGGGGGCAAAGAGGATCAAAGCATGGAACAGGAGGAGGACTAGGAGGTCAGAACTCCTTCACCAAAAGCCCCAAATGAAAATACGAGTGGGTTACAGGCCATACAGGACATTATGAAGGATTTTAAAAACAAAATGAGAGAAGTGGGGGGAAAATTGGGAAGAGAAATGAGAAAGATGCAGGAAAAGTATGAAATGAGAGCCAAGAGCCTGACTGAGGAAAATAACATCTTAAAAAATAAACTAACTCAAGTAGCAAAAAGAGGCTCAAAAAGGCAATGAGGAGAAGAATGTCTTAAAAAGCTGACTGTGCCAGATGGAAAAAGAATCTCAAAAACTCACTGAGGAGAATCATTCCTTCAGAATTAGACAGGACCAAATGGAAGATAGTGACTTTATGAGAAATCAAGATGCTGTTAAACAGATCCAAGCAATTGAAAGAATAGAAGGCAATGTGAAATATCTCATGGGAAAAACCACTGACCTGGAAAATAGATCCAGGAGAGATAATTTAGAAATTATTGGACTACCTGAAGGCCATGATCAAAGAAAGAACCTAGAAATCATACTTCAAGAAATTCTCAAGGAAAATTGCCCTAATGTTTTAGACCCAGAGGGCAAAATAGAGGTTGAAAGAATCCACAGACCACCCCATGAAAAAGATCCCAAAAAGAAAACTCCTAGGCATATTATAGCCAGGTTCCAGAATTCCCAGATCAAGGAGAAAATATTACAAGCAGCCAGGAAGAAACAATTTCAATATTGTGGAAACACAATCAGAATAGCACAGAACCTGGCAGCTTCTACATTGAGGGATTGAAGTGCATGTACTATTATATACCAGAGAGCAAAAGACCTGGGATTAAAACCAAGAATCACCTACCCAGCAAAACTGAGTATCTTGTTTCAGGGGAAAATATGGTCATTCAGTGGAAGTGGGGACTTTCAAGGACTTTTTTTGAGGAAAAAACCAGAGTTGAATAGGAAATTTGAAATTCAGACACAAGAAGCAAGAGATACTTGAGAAGGTAAACAGGGAAAAGAAATCAAAAGTAACTTATCAAAGTTGAACTATTTACATTCCTACATAGAAAAACAATAACAGTGACTGATGAAACCTTTCTCAGTATGAAAATAATTGAAGAAGGGTACATGAGCATATGAATATATATGTGAATGTGTGTATATATGTTTACAGGTATACATGGATAGAGGGCACAGTTTGAATTTGGTGGGAAGGGATGATACTGAAGAGGTGAAGTTAAAAGGTGAGAGAGGAATGTGTCGAAAGGGGATAGGGAGAGACGGGGGTGGGGTAAACAATCTCATGTAAAAAGATGCAAGGGGAAGTTGTTGCAGGGGAGAGGAAGAACAAGAAAGTAAAAAGGTAAAACAATATTCTCATTTAATTTGGCTCAGGGAGAGAATGACATACATACTAAATGGGATATCTCACCCTGCAGGAGAGTAGGGAGAAAGGGATGAGAGGGAGGATGATGGAGGGGAGGGCATGCTGGGGGGAGGGTAGTTTCGAGGAACCCACTTTGGAAGAGGAACAGGATCAAAGTAGGAAATGAACCAGGTTGGGTGGGTGGGATAGGTGGGAGGGAAATATAGTCAGTGTTTTACAATATATCTACTATGGTAATTTTTTCATAGCTATACATGTACAACACATACTGAATTCCTTATCTTCCCAGTGGGGGTGGGTGACAAGGGAGGAAGGGAATGGATTCGGGAATTGGAAGTTTTAAAATTAAATGTTTCAAATATATATAAATACCACTATTAATACTGTTTTGCATGTGATTGGGAGATAAGATGTGTAGGCATTGTGGCACAGAGATTCACCTTGACCTAATATTAAAGTCGAAGGGGGTATGGGAGAAGATATGGGAGAGAGCAGATTGGATGAGGGGATATCTTGTGGGACTGCTATTCTGGGGTGGTGGGTAGGGGAAAAATGGGGGAAATTTTTAACTCAAAAGCTCTTGGAAATGAATGATGTAAACCAGAAGTTAATAAAGCATTTGTAAAAAAAAAAAAAAGTGTACTTCAATTTGCGTTCAGTTTACCAGTTCTCTCTCCAGAGGGTATAGTATTTTTCATCATGGGTCTTTTGGAACTTTCTTAGATCATTGTATTGTTGAGAACAGCTAGATCATTGACATTCAGTTATCATTACAGTGTCACTGTTACTGTGAACAATGTTCTCTTTGTTATGCTTACTTCACTTTACACAAGATCATATAAGTAATGCTAGGCTTTTTGAAACCATTCTGCTTGTCATATCTTATAACACAAAAGTGTTCCATCACAATCATACACCACAACTTGTTCATTCATTTCCCCAATTGACGAGCATCCACTCAATTTTCAATTTATTGACATCAATATAAAACTGTTATAAATATTTTTGTACAAATAATTACTTTTCTTTTTCATATCACTTTGGTATATAGACCTAGTGGTAGTACCACTGAGCCAGATTGTAAAGATACTGGAGTGGTTTGCCATTTCCTTCTACAGCTCCTTTTACAGATGAAAAAACTAAGTCAAACAGAGTTAAGTGAACTGCCAGGGTCACACAGCTAGCAAGTTTCTGAAGCCAGATTTTAACTCAGGAAGATCCATCTTCCTGACTCCAGGTTTAGCAGTCTATCCACTCTACCACCTAGCTGCCTCAGTAACAACAGTAATACCTACCAATTAAGATAGTGTATTCAAATCAATTTGCAAATATAATAGCACTGTACTCAGTTAATGTTGCTGGAATTCAACTAATATTTATTCTTATAACAATTCTTTCTTCTCACATATATTTTAGGATAAGGTTTGGATAAAAATTATCCTGCGTCAAATTTCAATCTTGCTATTGCTATTTTATATTTAATGTTTTATTGATTATCTCACAGATCTTGCCTTTTAGAGTTTAATAAAATATTAGGATATATATGGTGATTATATATGTATGTATATGTATATACATACATATATATACACATACATATAAAATGATCTTCGGTAGTCTCATTGTAAATATCTTTATATGACACTAAAAATAGATAAGACACTAGAGATATGTACTTTATCCTGTTCCCAGATGATTTTAATCTCCATTCCTAAATCTGTATTTTTCAAAAGATTTTTTTTCATATAATTTATAATATTACAAATATTTGGTATGGCATCATCTGCTTAAGATATTGTTCTTAAGTTCTAATGGCAAATGTTATATTAAATTGCTTGATAGTAAGCAACAGTCTGGTTTAGTCAGTGATACTTGATGTGTTTCGAACATATTGTCTTGGTTGAGTCCCTCAAGAGGTCTATATTTTTGGGTGGGAATTTGTTGTGTGTCAATTGATGAAAGGTATTGAGCTTCTGATATACTATGTCACGTCTCAGTGGCATTTGGTACCTGCTAAATGTTTATAAATTGCAATGAGGTGTTGCACACCTCATTTCCTTATGCCACTTTCACCACAGCAAGTCTGATCTTCTTAAAGATAGTCATTCTTTTATTTCTTATGGTAATGGACAACTCCTGAATTTTCATCCATCACAACTTCCTTTTTTCTCACCGTCAGTCAAAAAACATTTATGAAGCACATTCTATGGGCCAGGCACTGTTCTGAATGCTGGGGACACAAAGAATGGTAAAAGACCTCAATCTACATGACTCAGACATCTTCTTGATTCTTCTTCCTTGACGTATTGTTGAGTAAATTCATGTGGATGTTACTTATTGAAGATGCTCAGATTCTATTCTTATATCTAATCCATTTCATGAACTCTATGAAGTCATATAACACTGTTACTTTCAAAAAATTCATCGTATCAGACCTGATTATTGCTCAGTAGCATGGAATCTGTTCTTTCCAAAAGAAAGAAATTCTTTCCAAAATTTTTGAGGTTTCTAATATACATACATATGTATTAACAAAAACACATCATAAGAATACCTGTCAATCCTGCTTCTATTTTTTGGTTTAAAAATTTCTATAGGTACTTAAGGGGGATCAGTCCCTTCATTAATGTTTTATGTTGTTTTGGGGGCGGGAGGTTGTGTGTGTTTGTGTGTGTGTGTGTGTGTGTGTGTGTGTGTGTGTGTGTGTGTGTGTGAATATTTTCTGGATCTTTTGAGATACATATAGTGTCTATGAAGTCTGGTATTCAATTGGTGTTAATTACTTTAAATGTTTTCTTCTATTTCATCACTAGTTTCAGAATGCCAAAATATTTTTAATTTTAATTCACCCACAACCTTCTTTTTGTTGTACTATTATTCTTATTTTTATTATCATTATTGAAACATTTCTACTTTGACCTTTTAAAGAAAGCTCTTTTTCCAATAGTCATTGAAATTCCCTGTCTTCCTTCTCCTTGTTTTCTCAAGCTCCCACTATGTTGAACTAAGAAGTTAGGAGAGCATTTTCCAAGGAACTGAATTTCATAATCTGGATCCATCCCCCTTCCATAATCTCCATTAATTGACTCTTTAAATGGGAAAAAATATAAATTATTGAACTACATGTTACCCCTTCCCTTATATATCTTATCCCTTCATGGATCTCAGAGGCTAGTGAAACTTCATTATAACTTCATGATAACTAAGCAAATCCTTAGCTAGGCAACCCTATGTCAGAAACTTTTAAGATATTAAAGATACAGGTATATTTTAAGGGATTGTTATCTTACTCTTTCGGTTTTTTACCCCTAAGAAGTAACTTGGGAAATTGTGTGGATCGTATTCTCCGCCCAATCCTCCAAGTTGCTATTGATGAAGGTAGTTCACTGAGGTATAGGCAAAAGTTTAATTAAAAGGAGAGAAACAAAAATCCTTGATTTATTAGCCTCTAGATTCAAAGATGTAAGTAAATCCTCAATCATGCACACTTTATTAGACATATGACGTAGTAGATCTATTTGGGCTCTGCTACTTTAAAAGGGAGGATTGGGAGTAGTGGTCTTCCTTCTTTCCTTCATTCCTTCCTTTGTCTCCTTTTTTTCTCTGCTACACCTTCTCTAATAAAAACAATAATAACATCACTTTTGTATGGTGCTTCATAATTTACAAATTACTTTGAATACATCATCTCATTTTATCTTTGGTAAGTGCTCCAATGTGTGTGAGAAAAGAACTTTATAAATACAACATTTGTGTCAGTAAAATGTAAGCTCTGAAGGTAGGGACTATATTTTACTTTTTTTTTCCTTGCATTATATTGCACAGAAAAGATACCTAATAAATGTTTGCCAAATGTGTAATTCTCAAATTGCTTTGCAAATATGATTTTTCTTATTTATTCTTTAGTCAATAAAAAGTTATAGAAGCTTCTTTATCAATATTGTTAGACTTGCCTGTTATCCATACATGTCACTTAATGCAAGACAAAGATTCCCAGATGCCATACATAAAACCTGGGACAGTCCTCAAAGTGGGCAGTTTTCTACTTAAATTGCCACTGAAATTTGCAATAATTAGCAAGTACAAAATTTTATTTACTGACATAGTTAAGATAAACAGTTTTTATTTAAATACACACAAAATATTTTCCACATTATAAAAGGTGAACAGTCTTATAAATACATTTTTATTTACAAAAATAAAATATTTTTAAAGTGGCTAAAATAACTAGTCATTCTAGGATATATTTTTTTAGGTTTCACATTGTAAGTCTCATCTAGAAGTTCTGCCTGGAGCTGATGTGCCTGCTCCTTAGTCTAACCAAAGCTTCTTTCATTTCTCTATTCCTCAAGGTGTAGATGATTGGATTTAGAAGGGGAGTGATCACAGAGTAAAAAACTGAGAGAAATTTGTTCACTGAAAAGTTACTGAATGGCCAAGCATAGATGAAGATAATGGGCCCAAAGAAGAGAGTAACTACTGTGATATGAGCAGACAATGTAGACAGAGCCTTGGAGAGCCCTCGAGAAGAATGATGTCGAACAGTGACCAAGATGACAGTACAAAAGACAAGCAAGAGGATAAAGAAGATCAATGAGAGCAGCCCACTGAAAGCAACAAACAAGAGACTGGTGACATAGGTGTCAGTGCAGGCAAGCTTGATCACAAGGGGACTATCACAAAATACATCATCAATCACATTGGGGCCACAGAAGGGTAGATTCACAATAAAAACCATCTAACTGATGGTATGGACAAAACCAACTACCCAAGAAAACAACACAAAACCTACAAGCATCCTATGATTCATAATGGATGCATAGTGGAGAGGTTTACATATTGCAATGTATCTATCAATAGGCATAATTATGAGTAGAGTCATTTCACTGGCCCCTAAGAGATGAAGTAGAAACATCTGTGCCATACAGCCCCAAAAGGAGATGGTTTTCTTCTCTCTGAAGAAATCTGTGATCATCTTGGGGACAGTGACAGTGGAAATAGTCATATCAATACAGGAAAGGTTGGCAAGGAGGAAATACCTGGGGCTGGAATGCAGGTATGAGTCAAAGATCACCATAACTACAATGAGAATATTTCCTGATATTACTGATGCATAGGCCAAGAAGAAGATCCCAAAGAAGAAAATCTTAAGTTCCCAAGAACTCATGAGTCCTAATAAAATAAACTAATATACAACAGAGTGATTATTCATCTCCATCTATTCATATACTTTACACATCCAGAACATCTCTGAAGGGAAGGCAGTTAGAAATGAATCCCAACTGCAGATGTGTAGTCTTGAGAATATAATGGTGGAAAGTAGACTTAGATACATAAGACAAATACTGAAGGCTGAAAACTCTTTGAAATGCGTCTCAAATCATAATTAATTCAAGAAACACTTGAGGTGCTATGTTTTTAAACATAGTGTAGCCTAAAAATGTACTAAATAAAATTTAATTTAGAAACAAATTGTCTTAATACATTATTTAACCACTGTGATTAAACTTACCAGTCAAAAGTTATTTCCTCATCTATAAAAATCTCATTGAGCTATATGTATTTAAGATAACTTCCAGTTCTAGAGCCATAATTTTCTGATCCTAATGATTATCTAAAAGTTATTATTTGCCTTTTCAATTAAAGTATTTGAGCTGAGCCTCATCCTTCAAAATGATGAGATTTGTTTGTATACCTAGTAAGGAAGATATTTTAAATCAATAATTTATAATGTTCTCCACAGGTCGCATGGTAGGCTTGGCATCATTACTCTGAATTCTCAAATAAATATGCACACCAAAAGTATAAGCTTCATATTTATTATGCTCTAACACATGGAGTCTGAGCAAAGTTCTTATAAAGACAAAGGGTCTTCATATTTTAAAAGTTTGGAGATCACCTTTTTATGTATCTATTAAAAGTTTTCAACATGGGGGGCTCACTTTGAGAAGTGTTGTGTGATTTGACCAGATGAGACTCTGGGAAGCCGTTGTTGAGAGCCCCCCGGCTTTGAAAACCCAGATGTTGATGCTTCCCTCTCTGCTAACTGTGATTTGGTATTGATGCATGTAATGTTGGGACAGTTTGGAAGCCTTTCTGATCTGTAAGTTCTGTAACTCTGAAGTTCGGGTGCTGACCTTTTTCCCCTGAACTAGGTAATGTATGTTTGTTTGATTAAAGTAAGCTTGTTAACCCAAAAAAAAAAAAAGTTTTCAACATGAAAGACCTGAAAATTCCAATAATATTTTCACTACATTGGTTATGCTTAACAATGAATTAATTATAATATATAATGAAATTATTACTAATTTAATTGTTTTATTGCCAAATAAGTGATAACTGATATTAACTGCTGAGTATTTATGTTTTTGTGTAAATTTTTTTAAAATTTTATATAATCCAAATTACCTATTTTACTTCCCATAATCTTCTCTTTCTCTTGTTTGATCATAAAAGATTTCATTTTCCGTCAATCTGACTGGTAAAAAAATTTTATACTCCCTTAGTTTACTTATGATATCACCTTTTATGTCTAACTCATTTTTCTACTTTAACTTTATCTTGGTATGTGGTATAAGATATTGGTCAATGCTTAGTTTTGTTTTGTTTTGTTTTTTTTTTTGTTTTTTGTTTTTTTCCAAATTGCTTTCCAGCAATTTTAGTCAAGTGGTAAGTTCTTATGCCAAAAGGCTGGATATTTGAGCTTGCCAAATAACATACTGTGGTCATTTTCTGCTATGTGTTGTGTACCTAATCGATTTTACTAATCCACTCTATTTCTTTGCCATTACCAAATTATTTTCATGATCATTACTTTGTAGTAGAGTTTGGAATTTGATACTGCTAAGGTGAAGGTCTGTCTTTTTAAGGGTTTTTCCTCCCACTGATTTCATTTATATTTTTTACCTTGTTCTTCCAGATGAATTTTGAATTTTTTTTCTATTTCTATAAAATATTTTTGGTGGTTTGATTGGAATAGCACTGAATAAGCAACTTAACTTAGTTATAACCCACCCATGAACAATTAATATTTTTTAGTTATTTGGGTGTCTTTGTTGGATGAAAAATATTTTTTCAATTTTGTTTATATAGTCCCTGGGTTTGTCTTGACAGGGAGACACCCAAGCATTTTAATTTATCTGTAGTTTTTTTTTAATGAAATTTCTCTTTTTATCTCTTCCTTCTGGGTTTGTTAGTAATATATAAAAATGCTGATGATTTATTTAGGTTTATTTTATATCCTTCCACTTTGCTAAAAAATATTCATTATTTTAAGTAGCTTTTTTAGTTGATTCCCTAGAACTTATATGTTTTAAAGTAATTATCCATACACATGTTACTTTTTTCCTTTGTATTCCTAGCATGCTAGTGATTTCTAGAACACAGGAAGCACTCAAGTGCTTGCAGAATCAAATTAATAATCTTCTTAAATGGGATATATTGTACTCTTATTGATCTAGTCATATCTTAGGGTCTGGATTCTATATATATTTTGTAGGTACATAGTCATTTATATGTTGTCTCCACCATTAATCTAAGCTCCTTGTAGGCAAGGACATTTGTTTTCCTTTTTCTCATTTCTTGATTCTATAGAATAAAGCCTACACACAAGTACTTAATAAATGCTTGTTGACTGACTATAAAAATGGTGGGTATTACCTTTTTTATGACTTCTGGTTGACCCACCAGAGCACTAAACAAACTAAACTAAACAAAAAAGCAACCAGTTGAAAAACGACAAAATTAGTCATCATGAACTTTTTTCTCCACTTTGGATTTCAAACAGCCTGTCAGTCTGACTCTCTTCTCAGAATTATTATAAATAGAAAATCATTCTGTTTTGTGTCAAAGGTACAGAGACTCAAACACTTTCTGCAAACATGAAGAATTATTATCAGAATGCTGAGACACCTTGCTCATGAATCAATTTGCTAAGTATTTATAATTAGTTAAGCATCTATTATCTCATTGTACCCTATAATAAGTACCACATTGTACAGTATGCTGAGTGCTGTGGGTAATATAAATTAAATAATAAAATCTCTGAACTCAATGATAGCATAATATAGAAGGGGATTTAAGAGTAACCCAGTAGAAAGACAGCTTCTGAAGCATGTTTCACTTACTGAAGGGAACTATGAGTTCTGGGAAAGGAGTGATCAATGTGGGCAGAAGGCAAGTAAAGAGTCTATTATGGACTCAATACTTTCCAAATCCAATTGAAAGATCCAAGTTAGAAATCAAAAAGGAAATAAAGACTGTCATAATTAAATAACCCAAATGGTCACTACTTATCTTCCTGAATACTAACCTCTATTTGTCTTAATTTTAATCAAAGACTTGCTTGTGATGTTCAATATTACTACCCAGAATGGCTTACTTCATTTACATAGAAATATTTAATATCTTCTATGCTTCATCTTCCTCATTGGCATTTTTCTTTGTAATATTTAGAAATATTTTTTGCATGATCTTTATGTTAGCTGAAAACGGTTTTATATTCTAGTATCTTCTCCATTACTAATTGTTATTTATACTTAGTGACTTCAGTATGCATAGTGACAAACTTTCTAACACCTTAACCTTCTAGATTCTCACCTCTTCAACTACAGTTGAAGATTTCCATTCTACCTGAGCCACTCCAGTGGTATCCGGAGACTACTTTTAACTTCATAATCTTAAACTCAGAAATCCCTTTCTCTACCTATAATCTGTTGTCCCACTCCTTCTAATAATTTAATTTGGAACTTGTTCTTTACCTTTGTCTTATGCTGTCCAACTCCTTAGGAGCTCCATGATCACTAACTTTCATAGAAAGATTAATTGTCATATTCATTGGTCCTTACTGAGACTTCCAGACTCTTCCTCTGGCATCATTACTCAATGACTTCCCTTACTTTCAAATTCAAATTCATGCTCTCTACCTATGTCACCGTTTCCAAAACCTGGAGGAGGGGAGCTGTGTCTCCTGTGTGTGCATATACATACACACATATGTGAGTACTCATTTTATAATTTTACATATATAATGTCTGTATTTATACATATGTGCATCTATCAAGTCATTTTTCCACCTTTCTCAAAGACTTCAGCAACTGGCTAAAAGAATTCTCTATATGTATATATTCCTGCTACCACTCTTAGAGACTTGAGTATCTATATCGGTGACCCTTCTAACAACTCACACTTCCAGTTTGTCATTTCTTTAACTCCAGTTAAAGATCTCTACTCCACCTGAACCATCCATACTCTAGACAGAGATAGACTATACTTTAGATAAAGACCTCACCATCATCTGAAACTACTCAACTCCTATAATCCTGAACACTTACATTGTCTTCTCTAATCACTTTCTATTTCCCTTGTGTCCCTAATTTACTGACTTACTTCAGAATTTTTTCTTCAACTTTTTACCCCCTTATCTACATCCCAAGGACCTCCATCCCTATCAAGTGTCCCAGTCCACCTTCTCTCTTCTGGTTTTACTTCTCTGACTTGTTAGGTTTGATTCCATAATTAGAAGGCATTAACCTTTTCACTAGAATCCCTTGACTCATCCTCTTCCTGATCCCACTTTCCTAATCTTTGAGCCAGGGTCACTGGCCTGAAATTCACTGCCTGGCCTGCCAAAAAAAAAAAAAAAACTACAGGAAGTAACTAATCTACTGGGTGGGTACATTAAAAAATTTATTCTAACATCAATTGTTCCATATGTATTCACCTCTTTCTCTCCACTGCATTTTCCAAATCTGCTACTGCCAAACCTCTTGTCCTTAAGCAATGGCTTCCTTTCTCATACCTCTCTATATGAATCTGACCTCACACTCTACTTCCCTTAGTAATTTGAGACCATCTGCCAGGGTTTGTCTCTTCTCTAAGTTATACACACCTTATAACCTCTCATTCTCTCTTTCTTTGCTTAGATCTCATAAAATAATGTAGACTCTTATCTCCCTGATAAAACTAATTTGTATACTTGATCCTTTACCCTCCTGGCTTCTCTGAGACCATGCTCTCTCTGTTCCTTCTTCCTTTCTTCCCTTCTCTTCCAAATTCTTTCTACTGGCTCTCTCTCCATTCCACAGTTGATTCATCCTAGATTCTTACTTCAGCTCACCTCACATATTCTATCACTTGCCAAGTCTTACCAAGTCTAACTCCACACCTCTTCCTCTTTTCTTACTTTGCTTAATTACTACCCTTATTACCTGTCAAATGGATGATTGCACAAACTTCTTAATGGATCTCCCTGCCTCAAACTTCTCCCCATTTTAATTCATTCTCCCTACCACAGGCCTGCACCATAGTTCTCCAATCTTTATCAAAATACAGTAGCTCCCTATTATTTCAGGAATTAAGTATAAATTTTTTGCTTAATTTAAAGTCATTGACAATGTGGCTTTAACCTGCTTTTCAACCCTTGTTATATGTTACTCCCTTGAAATTATTCTGCAGTATAGCAAATTTGGCCTTCTTGTTGCTCTTCGAATATTATACTCTACCATCTATAGGCCTTTTAATTGCTGCTATCTATGTTTAAATCTCATCCTCGAATTATGCAACCTGGAGTTTTCTTCAAAAGTTCAGCTCAAATGCCACCTTCCACTTGAAGCCACTTTGATCATCTCAGCTGTTAGTGCCTTGCTTTAAGTGTAACACCTCATATTTAACTTCATAATTATTTGTTTTATATAACATAAGGTCTCTGAGGCCAGTGACAGTTCCATTTTTTTCTTTCCATCATGAGGGTCTTGAAGAGTGCCTAGTAAATATTTAATAAATTTTGGATGATTGATCAATTCCCTAGAAACATGCTCATGCCTCTCTAATGCAAAAAAAAAAAAAAAGACAACCTTCCCCATAAGTCTATTGTCCTATATTCTCCTCCCCATCACTATTAACATGCTAGAAAAAATAGTAGTCCATCTTTACTTCTTCCACTTTTTCAAACTTCAAACAGTCCTTTGCAATCAAGTTTCCATTTATAGCAAGCCAATAAAGTCACTATCCCCAATGTCACTAATTACGTCTAAATCACCAGATCAAATGCCTTTCCTAAATCTTTAACCTCCTTGATTTTTCAGTAGTATTCACAACTAATGGTAACTTCCCTTCATTTGGATACTTTCACAGATCCCATGACACTGTTATTTCTGGGTTCTGTAAGACAAATACTGTTTGCTTTCCTGACTTATCCTCTACCTGTCTACACTTTAAAAAGTGATGACCCCAAAGTTCTATCATTAGTCTTCTATTATCTCTATCATTTGTCCCCTTGGTGATGATCCACTCTCATATCCTTGATTACCATAACTATGCAGATAAATCCTAATCTTAAATGTCCATTACCCCATTTGTCCTCAGAACTCCATATTTCTAAGTGCCTTCTGAACATTTCCATCTGGAAGCACTACCTACACACAATATGCCCATTGATCAATTTTAGTCATTTTTTCCTTGTTTATCAGGATAAACACTCAATTCCACCCACATTTATTAGGTAACAACAACAATATTCTGGGCATTCTAATAGGTGCTTGAGATATAGAGATAAAAATGATAACAAAGACACCAACTTTGGAGAAGCTACAATCTAATATGAGGTTGAAGGAAATGAGGAGGAGGTTGAATTACAACAGATTCAAACTTTATTCTCCATTTCCTAGTCTCACTCTGCATTCTCTTATGTCAGCACATTTTCACAGACCATCTCTTATACTGAAATATACACCCTCCTTATAAACTTCCCCAATAAAATTGTGCCTCTCCTAAACTTCCATATATTTTATTGCTGGAATCATTTAAATCTTGCAGAAAGGAAAAATCTCTCTCCCTCAACCTTACCTTCACACCCAAAATCAAATCAGTTCCCAAATCATTTTAATTTTAATACCACAACATCCTATGAATTGGTCCCTCCTCTCTAATCATACAGTTGCCCTCCTATCTTCAGGTGCTATTCATTTTTTACCTTGATAATTTTGACTCTTCATCTATAGTAACTCGTCTTTATTCCCTTCTCTCTAGTCACACTCTTATCACCCTAATTCAGATCAACTAGAATATTATATCATTTTCCTAACTTTTATTTTACTTTTAAGTCTTTTCCTTTTTCAGTCTATAATCCATAAATTTGCCATAGTTATATCATTGTAACCAGTGAGCCAGTATGAAAGCTCTAGCTCTCTCTATATAATTATGAGGACTTCTTATGTAAAACCTCTCTTTGGCTCATATCCTCACAAAGGTTCCACTAGGAACATTGGGATTTCAGTTAGCATTTCTCTCTCCTGGGACATTCTCAGAGGATGTTAGAATTTGGTTGATATTTACATTTTTGTAGTGGAACTGAAATGAATTTAAATATTTTCTATTTTTAAAATAACTTCCTAATTGATTTCATTATTTCCAGTCTCTCCTATCTCCCATTCAAACTTGACATAGTTACCAAAATAATTTTCACATTGCTTATAAAAATCTTAACAGCTCATCCCCTTCATTTGCTTCCCACTGGAATAGAAAAAATGAAAATGATTTAGTTTGGTATTGAAAGCTCTTTACATACTTGATGTTGCATTAAAAAAATAACTATCTTTTTACTGATCTTGTTTACTCTTACCTTTCTCTTCTCTGCATAATTGCACAGAGATATCCCACAAGCCTGCAATAGAATTGTTGTTTGTCAATGCCTGTTGAGATCTTTCTTAGCCCCTTCCTCCCCCACATATTTAAAAAACTCAGGTGTTGCTTCTCTCAAAAGTCTTCCCTCACACAGCTGAAAGTAATTTCTCCTCCCTCCTTTTTTACTGTCCTTACTTGGTCCTTTATGCCATTTTACCTTCTATACATGGATTATATTTGTTTATGTACAGGAAGAGTTTCATTCTATAATGTTAATCTTGGATTTGGGAGAGGCTTGGTTCCAAATCCTGCTTCTGGAACTTAAGAGTTTTGTGATCATGGGCAAATAATATAACATCTCTAGGTCTCAGATTGGTCATCTGTAAAACAATAGGTGCAAAATATCTCTTTCACAACATGGGAAGATCAAATGGGGTGGTGTGTAAGTTTCCTTTTAAACCTTAAATCTCAATGTAAATGTCAACCATTACTTTTGTTCCTAATGTATATAGTGACACCTATGGTCCCACCAAACCGTAGGCTCATTAGGGAAAGAATCTATCACTTTTGTCTTTGTATTTCCATTGCCAAGGAAAGTGCCAAAAATATCATAAGCACATAATTAAAGTGTAATTTAATTGAAACTTACAATTTTGAATATTAAGGGGGTGGAATAAACTTTGGGTCTCATGGCTCTTATATTGTTTTGTAATAGTCATCCGAGTACTGTTTGAGAAGGAAATCTTCTTCATAATCTCCAGGCAACCCCATTAGAAGGATCTTTTCTACTCAGTTAACAAATCTATATAGAAATCTTTTTGATGTCTATAATGGAGGAAACCAAGTATATTGAAATTGACCATTCAACCTACCAGCTCTAGATGAAAACCTCAAGGAGCACTCTCTTCATTTAGACATATTAAGATCACAAACATAATGAAGATTTTCCTGTGGCCCCAAGAAGAGAGCACATATGTATATGTATGTATATGTATACATACATACATACATACATACATACATACATACATATGTGAATTTTCTCAAGAAAGAAAAAATGGAGTATAATTTTAGAAAATAACAAACAAGTAAGCAGAAGAGCAGATCCCCAGGAGAATTGCTAAAGAACAATGCTGATTTTTCCCTAGGCTTCAAAAGGAAATAATTATTATCTGGTCATTAAAGTAGCAGGTTAATTTCACCAAAGGAACAGAAATTTTACCCACCTGCAATTACTCTAGAAAAATTATTCTTCCATGTAATATATGTCAGGAGAAAGAACATCTAGAAAAATAAAATAACAGAAGTATCAAGCATTTTTTTTAAATTTAAATGTCTTATGAAATGGATATTGTCTAATGTATGTACATAGACCTCTACTCAACCCTTCTTCATCACACCACCATTTTATCAATAGCATGGCCATCTTCCTTGTCACCTAGGATCCAAATCTTGAAGTCATTTTTGATTCCTTCCTCTTCAGTGGTGACTCTTCATCTATAGTAACTCTTGTCTTTGTTCCCTTCTCTCTAGTAACACTCTTATCACCCTACTTCAGAAGTTAATCGACTAGAATATTATATCATTTTCCTAACTTTTATTTTACCTTTAAGTCTTTTCCTTTTTTAGTTTATAATCCATAGAGTTGTCATAGTTATACTATTGTAACCAGTGAGCCAGTATGAAAGGTCTACCTCTCTCTATGTATATAGGCTCCAATTATGAGGACTTCTTATGTAACACCTCTCTTTGGCTCATGTCCTCACAAAGATTCCAGTAGGAACATTAGGATTTAAGTTAGCATTTCTCTCTCCTGGGACATTCTCAGAGGATTTCAAAATTTGGTTGATATTTACATTTCTATAACAAAAAGGAAAATGGTCATTCTTTTTTATGCAAGCCATCAAGTCTACACCCTGAATATAAGACTGGTTCTATTTAACCTGACATAAAATACAAAGGAATTGTAGCAGAGACCATATACAATCAAAGTAATTGTGTATCAGTAATCCTCATCTCTCCAAGGAATCTACACAGTCTTCCAGAGTTATAGTACTATTCTGGATTGGGTCACTCAAAAGGGATAAACATTTTGGTTATTAGTCAAACAAAACATTCCTCAATATTCTTTACTTCCCAGGAACCTGTATGTTACTCCAAATATTACTTATGTATACATGTGTATGAGGGGTGGAAAGGGTATCTCTTAAAAGGAAAAAGCACTTAGGGTCCGTAGAGCCTCTAAACCACTTTCCCTGAACCTGTAGGGTCCAAATCACACCATCTGTGAAGTGAATATACTATTTGCTCTTCTACCTTCTCACTCAATACTTTTTCTGTTCCTCATATCTCGAACTTAATCCAGGAAGGCTCAATCTAGGAACCAGTCTGCTGGGACCAGAAAGTCTTCAGCATTCCAATACTGCATCTGTCTCCAAACAATACTGGGGCCCCGTGATGATTCCCTACTGCTCATATTTTTCTGAAAAGTCAACACAGAATGAGGAAGCTAAGTCCATTCGTAATTAACTAACTGCTCCCCAGCATCAGCCATGGCTTATTTTCTCTTCCAAATGCATTTTAAAGGCTGAATTCATCTCAGGTGTATCAGTTTCTTGTTATTCATTCAGTCATCATCAATTAGTTGAAAAGGGAATCAGAAGATCCTAGGTGTACATCTGGACTCAAGACCCAAGGGGCTATCTAGTGAAAAAAAAAACTTAATTTTACAGATAAGGAAACTCTGGTCTAACCTAGGTCAAAGGCAAAATAAGAACAAAGAAAAGGAATTAGTTCTTGTCTAGGGCATTTCACATGGAATTTTTCTAAGTTTTAATGTTTATTTTTTTAAATTTTGAGTTCCAAATTCTCTCCTTTCCCACTCTCCTTGAAAAGGTAAATAATATGATATTTATTATACATGGTAAGTCATAAAAAACATACTTCTTTATTATACATGTTGCAAAAGAAAGCACACACACTAAACAATAAAATAAGGGTTTTAGAAAGCATACTTCAATGTGCACTTAGAATTCATCAGTTTTCTCAAAAGATGGATAATATTTTTCACCATGAATTCTTTGAAATTTTCTTGAATCATTTTATTGCTGAGAATAGCTAAGAAGTCATTTACAGTTGATCATCATTACATTATCACTATTATTATGTATAATGTTCTTCTGGTTCTGCTCACTTCATTTTGCATCAAGTTATGTGAATCATCCAAGGTTTTTTCTGAAACTGTACCGTTTGTCATATATGATAAGAAAATGGCATTCCATCACAACAACTTGTTCATCCATTTCCCCAGTTGATGGGTATCCACTTACTTTTCAATTTTTCCTTTTCTTTTTTTTTTTTTTTAAAGCAATTGGGGTTAAGTAACTTGCTCAAGGTTACACGGCTAGTCATTATTTATGCGTGGGTGCTCATTTTCTGAGGCCGGATCTGATCTCGGGTCATCCAAACTCCGAGGCCGGCACTCTTACTCACTGCGCCACCTAGCCGCCCCTTTAGGGCAATTGGGGTTTAGTAACTTGCCCAAGGTTACACGGCTAGGTTTTTTTTGTTGTTGTTGTTCCTATGGATTAAGTGTCAGAGGCCGGCTCCGAACTCAGGGCCTTCTGATTCCAGGGCCGGCGCTCTATTCACTGCGCCACCTAGCCGCCCCAATTTTTCCTTTTCTTATGTCTTTGGGATACAGACCTAGTAGTGATGTCTCTGTCAGAGGGTATACATAATTTTATAGCCTTTTGGCATAGTTCCAAATTGCTTTCCAGATGGTTAGATCAATTCAAAACTTCACCAACCATGCATTAATGTTTCAATTTTTCCAAATCCCCTCCAGTATTTGTCATTTTCCTTTTCTTTCATGTTGGCCAACTGAATAGGTATAAGGTAGTATCTCAGAGTAGTATTATTTTGCATTTCTCTAACCAATAATGGTGTAGTGCATCTTTTCTTTGATACTTACACTGAAATGACATAAAGACTCCCAGAGAGTGGTAACCACTTTTTCATCTTCACTAACAACCCTTAATATTCAAAAATATGTAGAAGAATTGAATATTACTATTCTCTGAGTAATTCATATTCATGTCAAAATTAGTTGAGAAAATTGAGCAGGAAGTTGAGAGTACAAAATGGGACCCAGTTGATCTCTCTCAACACTCCCCTCCAAACAATGTTAAAGTAACACCTCAAGTCAGAGTTTGGGGCAACAGAGTAGAAAAAAAAAATTCAGAGAGAAACATTTAGCCAGCCTAGGAAAAGTTAAGGGGCCTGCAGGAAATGTTTTTAAGCAAGGGTAAGCAAAGTATAGCAGAAGCATGAATGGTGGGCTTTAGAGGTAGTCACAACAATAAGAGCAGCTGCTCCAGAAGCTCCCATCTAAGAGATGGTAAGGGGGTCAGACAACTGGTCAAAAAGAGATTACAGGGGACCCTTCTCTGGTCCTGTGCATAGCTGGTGCTGATTACAACTCTATAGCCCATAAGCAAATCACTGAGTCACAGTTCAAGACAGAGATTGGTCACAAGAAAGCAGGGATTCTGGTCATAATTCCAAGACAAGGTGAGTAGTACTTGTAGTTGAAGGAAAGCAAGGGCCCTTCTTGGGTAAAGAAGACAGGAGATCAGTGACCACGCCTCTCCCAGGATGACACCAACTTGAAAGCACCACAAATTTGCAGACCAGCAGAAGTATCTCTGAAAACAGCATCACAGAAAACCTAAATTGACCTGGAAAATAAAATGAAGTGAGATAATTTGAGAATTGTTGCACTGTTGGTAATTCCTGCTCATCTATCCATCCTCTTTCAAGAAATTATCAAGGAAAATTGTTCATATCTTAGAACCAGAGGGTAAGCTAGAAATTTAAAGCCTCCACTGATCACCTCCTGAAAAATATCCCAAAATCAAAATTGCCAGAAACTTACAGATTTCAGAGTTCCTGGGGCAATGAGAATATATTACAAGCAACCAAAAAGAAACAATTCAATATTATGGAGACATAGTCAGGATCACACAAGATTTAGCAGCTTCCACATTAGAGGACTGGAGACTTTGGAATAAGATATTCTGGAATGAAAACAAGCTAGGATTACAATCAAGAATTACCCACCCAACAAAACTGAGTATAACCCTTCAGGGAAATGGGTAATCAGTGAAATAGAGGACTTTCAAGCATTCCTGATGAGCTAAGTAGAAAATATGATTTTCATATACAAGACTCAGGTATAAAAAGGTAAACATGAAAGAAATCATAAGTGATTTGATAAGTTTAAACTGTTTACATCCCTATATGTAAAGATGATACTTGTAACTCTGAAGAACTTAATCATTATTAGGGCAGTTAGAAGGAGTCTACCTAGACAGAGGATATGGGTATAAATTGATTATGTTGGTATGATCTAAAAATGTAGGGGTGAGAAAGAGGGGTGTCCTGGAAAAAGGCAAAAGGGAGAAGCAGACTGGATAATTTTTTTCTCACAAAAAAGAGACATGCAAATATAAGATTTTAGAGTGGAGAGGGAAATTAGGTAGGGAAAGTCATGCTTGAACCTTACTCTTATCAGAATTACTGCAAAGAAGGAAGAATACACAAACACAGTTGGGTATGGAAATCTATCCTATGCAATAAGGAAAAAGGAGTGTAAAGGGATAAAATATATGGGAAAATGTTAAAAGGCAGGGCAGATTAAAGTATGCATATGATCAGAAGTAAAATAGAGTTTTGAAAAGATACAAGATAAAAACAGAGAACAAAGAGAAGAAAATAGGTTTGAGGGAAATACACAATTAGTAATCATAACTTCGAATGTGAATGGGATGAGCTAACCCATAAAACAAAAGCAGGTGTCAGAATGGATTAGTGACAAGAATCCAACAATATGTTGTATAAAAGAGACACACTTAAAAAAGAAAGCCATGCACAGTTAAAATAAAGGACGAGAGCAGAATGTCACGTTTTAAATGAAGTTTAAAAAGGCAAAGATAAAAATCATGATAAGCAAAAACAAAAATATAACCAATAAAAGAGGCAATCAGGGAACATATATTTAGCTTAAAGGTATCATAATCAATGAAGTAATATCTTTTTTTAAAATAATTTTTCATTCTTCCCAATTACATGCAAAAAACATTTTTATCACTCATTAAAAGAAAACCTTTGAGTTCCAAATTCTTTCTGTGACTCCTCCCTGAGACAATAAGCAATTTTATATAGGTTATACATATGCATTCATGAGAAACATTTCCATATGAGTTGTCTTGTGAAAGCAGGCATTGACCAAATAAAAAGCACAAAGAAATAAAGTAAAAAATAATATGCTTCAATTTGCATTCAGACTCCATCACTTCTTTCTCCGGATGTAGATAGCATTTTTCATTGTGAGTCCTTTGGAATTGTCTTAAATAATTTTGTTGCTAATAATAGCTAGGTCTTTCATATAATATTACTGTTAATGTGTATAATGTTCTCCTGGTTCTGCTCACTTCAATTTGTATCAAGTTGTGTAAATTTTTCCAGGTTTTTCTGAAATCATACTGGTCTCCATTTCTTATAGCACACTAGTATTCATTACAACCATATACCACAACTTGCTCAACCATTGCCCAATTGATGGGCCTCCCCATGATTTTCAATTATTTGATTGCACACACAAAAAGTTGCTATCAATATTTTTGTACAGATGTTACCTACCCCTCCCCCCTTTAAAAAATGATCTCTTTGGGATACAGATTTAGTAATGTTATTGATGAATCAAAAGATATGCACATTTTACAGCCCTGTAGGCATAGCTCCAAATTGCTTCCAAGAATAGTTGGACCACTTCATAACTCCAGCAACACTGCATTAATGTCCCTGTTTTCTCACATACCTTCCAACACTTATTGTTTTCCTTTTCTGTCATATTATCCAATCTGATATGTCTGTGGTGATCTCTCAGAGTTGTTTTAATTTGCATTTCTCTAATCAATAGTGATTTATCTCAGTTCTGTAAATATTTGAGGAATGAGGCTTTGTCAGAGACACTTGCTGTAAAGATTGTTTCCCAGCGTTTTGCTTTCCTTTTAATTTTGTTTGCCTTAGTTTTGTTCATGTGAAACTTTTTTTAGTTTAATGTCATCAAAATGATCCATTTTTTATCCCCTCATCTACCCTATCCCTTGTTTGGTCATAAATTTTTCTCTTATCCATAGATTTGACATGTAAATTTTCCATGCTCCCCTAATTTCCTTCTGCTATAACCCTTCATATCTAAATCACATTCATTTTCATCTTATATTGTTATACCATGTGAGATATTGGTTTACACCTAATTTCTGACAGACTGATTTCTAGTCCTCTCAGAATTTTTTTTCCATGTAGTGGACTCTTGTCCTATAATCTTGTATCTTTGGTTTATCAACCACTAGCTTGCTATGATGACTTACTGCCAAATATTGTATACCTAATCTATTCCACTCATCCAGCACTCTATTTCTTAGCTAGTACCAGACTGTTTTGATGATTAAAACTTTATAATACAGTTTGAATTCTGGTATGGCTAGGCAACCTTTCCTCACATTTTAGGCATTTGTTTCATCAATATTCTTGAACTTTTGTTCTTCTAGATGAATTTTTAAACTACTTTTTCTAGCTGCATAAAATAATTTTATAGTTTTATTGGTATAGCATTGAATAAATAAATTAATTTAGGTAGAATTGTCATTTTTATTATATCTGTTAGATCTGCCCATGAGGAATTAACGTTTCTCCAGTTATTTAGACCTATCGTTATTTGTGTGAAAAGTGTTTTGTAATTGTGTTCATGTAGTTCCTAGATCTGTCTTGACAGGGAGACTTTTAAGTTTTTTATATTGTCTACAGCTGTTTTAAATGAAATTTATCTTTCTCTTCCTGCTGGGTTTTGTTGACAATATACAGAAATGCTGATGATTTAACTTGATTTATTGTTTATTCTGTAATTTTGCTGAAGTTTTTCATTGTTTCAACTACTTTTAGCTGATTCTCTAGGATTTTCTAAGTACACCATCATATCTTCTGCAAAAAAAATGGCAATTTTATTTTCTCATTGCCTATTGTTATTTCTCCAATTTCTTTGTATTTTCTTTTTTCTAAATTTATTCAATTAATTTATTATTAGTTTTCAACATTCATTTCCACAAGATTTTGAGTTCCATTTTTTTTCCTCATCTCTTCTCCTCTCCCAACCCCAAGACAGCATGCATTCTGATTATTCCTTCTCCCAATCTGCCCTCCCTTCTATCATCCCCCCACCTTCTCTTATTCCCTTTTCTTCCATTTTCCTGTAGAGCAAAATAGATTTCTATACCTCATTGCCCATCTATCTTATTTCCCAGTTGCAAGTAAAAACCGTAATTAACATTTGTTTTTAAAACTTTAAGTTCCACATACTGTCCCTTTCTCCCTCCCCACCCACCTCATTGAGCAGGCCACCTCCTCACCTATACCTCCTTCCCTAACTCCAAGAAAAAGTTCCCATTGTCTTCAACCTCCCATGGACAAGTTGTCTTTTACTCTCTCAGTTGACCCAGTTCAATTGATCAAATTTCTGATCTGTCTATACTAAAATTTTCACTGTTGGTTCCCCTGTTCCCCCAAACTGGGCATGTCTCTCACCTTCTAACCTCTACATGCTTCCTCTGCCCAGAAAGCCTTTCCTCCATCAGGCTTACTAAATGTATTTGCTTCATTAAGGACTTTCTGAAATCTTTTTTCCAGGAGCCTTGCTCTTGAATAAGATGATGTTTCTTGTCCCCCACCAAGATCCCATTAACACCGGAAAACATTTGCAAATGGTTTTGTAAAACCACAGGACTTGCAAAATATAAACCATGCCAACCAAATTTGTTAATGCTCAAACAAGTCATTCACCCATGTTCTAGATACACCACTGACCTGTATAGCTATGTACTGGACTCAAATGGCATTGATTCTTACCCTGCCCACACCCTCCCCACCTACACAGGTATGTACTCTCATTGTTCCCTTTGTCCTGTTCTTTCTACCTTCCTGCCTACCTGGCCCACTGTACTTGTACCCAAGGGTTTCCTACTTTTCTGACACAGAGCAGGAGGTGGCAATCAGAAATGGTAGAATGGGGAGCCAAGATGGCAGAGTAGAAACAGCACCTCCAAGGCTCTCTTCCCCAGATTACCTCCAAACTATGTAAAAGGGGACTCTGAATAACTTCTGGAACCCCAGCACCCAAAGAACAACACAGAGAAGCTAACCTTCCGCTGAGGACAGCCCAGCAGCCCTGCAGGAAGGGCCAGCACAGCTCTCTGGGAGGCCGCAGCTCAGTGCGCACCACCCAGAGAGCTGAACCCAGGTCCCGGGGTTTTAGCCCCAGGGCAGCAGGGCCAGCAACTGGCTGGAGGGACCCCAGAACACCAGCAGATGTGGAGATTCCAGAATGGTCAACACAGACATGCCTAGGACAAAGTGAGGGGTTAGTGCCCTATGGACTTTGGGACCAGTATTTGGGGAATATGTCGGCTTCCTCCCCTGGGGGCTAGAAGCCACTGAGGAGACATGTCATTTTGCAGTTTTCAGTGGCAGCTCCAGCTCCTGGCCTGTGAACTGTAGAGATCCAGAGATCAGTCTAGGGGGGGTAATCAATCTTGCTTTAACCTCCCTGGATCTGGATTGTGATCTGGGGGGGAAGTCGTGGGGCGGGTTTCCAGCTTGCCAGAAATGGAAGTTGCCCCCACACATACACATTCTGGACGAAGGTCCCCTGTCTGGTGGCAGAGTTCTACTGTGGCAACAAGCCCAAAAGTCAAGTAATTAAGTGGCATCATGCCAAGCCAAAGGAAACAAAATAAACAGAAAAATGAAACATTAGACTCCTATTTTGGGGGCAAAGAGGATCGAAGCACGGAACAGAGGACTGTGAGGTCAGAAATCCTGCTCCAAAAGCCCCAAAGGAAAATATGAGCAGGTTATAGGCCATAGAGGACCTTAAGAAGGACTTTTAAAATCAAATAAGAGAAGTGGAGGAAAATTGGGAAGAGAAATGAGAAGAATGCAGGAAAAGTAGGAAATGAGGGTCAACAGCCTGACTGAGGGAAAAAACATCTTAAAAAATAGACTAACTCAAATGGCAATGAGGAGAACAATGCCTTAAAAAGTCGAATTTGCCAGATGGAAAAAGAATCTCAAAAGCTCATTGAGGAGATTTATTCCTTCAGAGTTAGACTGGAGCAAATGTAAGCTATTGACTTTATGAGAAATCAAGATGCTGTTAAGCAGATCCAAACAAACGAAAGAATAGAAGGAAATGTGAAATATCTCATGTGAAAAACCACTGACCTGGAACATAGATCCAGGAGAGATAAGTTAGAAATTATTGGACTACCCAAAAGCCATGATCAAAGAAAGAACCTAGAAATCACCCTTCAAGAAATTCTCAAGGAAAATTGCCCTGATGTTTTAGACGCAGAGGGCAAAATAGAGGTTGAAAGACTCCACCAATCACCTCCTGGAAAAGATCCCCAAAAGAAAACTTCCAGGAATATTATAGCCAGGTTCCAGAATCCCCAGATCAAGGAGAAAATACTACAAGCAGCCAGGAAGAAACAATTTCAATATTGTGCAAACACAATCAGAATAGCCCAGGACCTGGCAGCTTCTACACTGAGGGATCGAAGGGCATGGAATATGATATTCCAGAGGGCAAAAGAACTGGGAATGAACCCAAGGGTCACCTACCCAGCAAAACTGAGTATTTTGTTTCAGGGGGAAATATGGTCATTCAGTGGAATAGAGGACTTTCAAGCATTCTTAAGGAAAAAACCAGAGTTGAATAGAAAATTTGACATCCAGACACAAGAAGCAAGAGATACCTAAGAAGGTAATCAGGGAAAAGAAATCAAAAGGAACTTATCAAAGTTAACCTATTTACATTCCTACATGGAAAAACAATAAAAACTGTGACTGATGAAACATTTCTCAGTATGAAAATAATGGAAGAAGGGTATATGGTCACATGAATACATATGTGAATGTGCGTATATATGTTTACAGTTATACATGGATAGAGGGCATAGGTTGAATTTGTTGGGAAGGGATGATACCTAAGGGGTGAAATTATGAGGTGAGAGAGGAAAGTGGCAAGAGGAGATGGGGAGAGACAGGGTAGGTTAAACTATCTCATGTAGAAGAAGCAAGGGGAAGTGGCTGCAGAGGAGGGGAAGAATAGGAAGGCAAAAAGGGAAAACCACATTCTCATTGAATTTGGTTCAGGGAGAGAATGACATACATACTAAATGGGATATCTCAACCTGCAGCAGAATAGGGGGAAGGGGGATGAGAGGAGGGATGATGGATGGTAGGGCATCCTTGAGGGGAGGGGAGGTTGGAAGTACCCACTATAGAAGAGGGACAGGATCAAGTAGGGAATGGACCAGGTGGGGGGGGTGGGATGGGTGGGAGGGAATTATAAGCAGCCTTGTACAATAAATCTACTATGGTAATATTTTGCATAGTTATACATGTACAACACATACTGAATTACTTATCTTCCCAGAGGTAATGGGTGACAAGGGAGGAAGGGAATGGATATGAAATTCGAGGTCTTAAAATTAAATATTTCAAATATATATAAACACTATTTTCAATACTCTTTTGCATGTAATTGGGAGATAAGATGTACAGGCATCGGGGCACAGAGATTCACCTTGCTCTAATGGAAAAGTCGAAGGGGGTAAGGGAGAAGATATGGGAGAGAGCAGGATGGAACAAGCAATATCTTGTGGGACTGCTATTCTGGGAAGGTGGGTAGGGGAAAAACGGCGAAAAAAATTGTAACTCAAAATCTGGTGGAAATGAATGATGTAAAACAGGAGTTAATAAAGCATTTGTTTAAATAAAAAAAAGAAATGGTAGAATGAATGAGACTGTTTGGAGATGTCCCCAAAAGAGGGAAAAGCCATGAAATCAATGGACAGAATTTGGGGTTATGTTACAGGAGGTCATGGAATGAGATGGAAAAGGCTGAGTAAGCAGGGAGTAGAATACATTCTGCTAAACCTGTCCAAGAGTGATATGGCAAGTGAAACCTACTGCTTGAGTGGGGGACTTAGTATGAGGGAAGACAGAAAACAGCAGTGTTCAAAGCTGAAACTGTAGCTGTTATGATCTGGGAAATCAGAATCACATAAATTTGAGAGCTAAAGCAATATCAAACATGTAGTCCAACATTTTCTGTCATTTTATATGTAAGAAAACAGCCTCGAGAACACTATAGTGATTCTCTACCTTCTTCCCTAGGTAATGTAGGAAATTTACAATCTCATTATGTGCAAAACCTACCAGTTCTATTGTAAATGTTTTGGGCCCACTCATGGATCTTTTGAGGGGTAGAGGATCAAGAATTGGGAGGATTACTTGGCATTCTAAACATGAGGCAAAAGTATCACTCTTGATTTAGCCTCTTAAATATGTAACCTTTGTGAAAGTTCAATCTGAGAAGGGAACGAGTGAGGAAACATATTTCAAGGGCTTGGAAGGTTGATGGGCCAATGACAGGTGACTGGTCAACTCCAGCACCCTTTTGAGTGCACAGATTGGATTAGACCATTAGCCAAAGAGCTCTATAGCATCTCATTGTTCTGGGAAGCATTTTTCTGCAAAGAATTTCTACTTATGGAATTATAGATTAAATGAGTTTAAAAGAAAAGAGTGATTGTTGCCCAAGAGGCAGGGGATGTAATTGAAGCATGGATTCAAACCTGCTGTTGCCTTCTAGGTCATACAAAGGATTGTCCAGGGAATATGATAGTTGATAGTCAATGATAATTGAAATGGCTATACCATTTCCCAAATTAGTGAGATACTTTAGCAAGCATTAGCCCTACCAAATTCATCTTGCACAACAGAATTGAAACAGAGGTGAAAACCCTTGCCTGTACCTGATTTTATTATGCATATTTTCAAAAGGTAAAGGGCATAAAAACATAGGAAGTCCCTCACCTCTACCTAATTTAGGGACTTCCATGGTTATCAAATAAAAATTCCCAGACTCAAGGCCTGCTTTCCTAAATATGAACATAAAAGTCTTGCAAATGAAGCTACTACTGACTCAGCATAAATGCAAAAATACTGCAGCTTACAAGGTAGATGATGTACCTGAAACATATTTTTAAAATTATGGGTAATACATTTTTGACATTATATCAGGGTCTGAAAATTGTAGGATGTCGGCAACAGACAGACAGCTGGGCAATCTCAGAAAGAATGAACTATTGCTCACATGTCTAAAGAAAGTTTCTAATTAGAATCAGTCAAATTGAAGGTCAGAACTCTATGATGCACCAAGGGTCAATCAAACAAAACATGCAGATTGAAAAATTGGAAGGAAGTGTAAAATATCTCACTGGAAAAACAACTGACCTAGAGAACAGATCCAGGAGAGATAACTTAAGAATTATTGGTCTACCAGAAAGCAATGATGAAAAAAGCAGCCTGGAAAACATCCTCCAAGAGATAGATTTTCAAAGAAAACTGTCCTGATGTCCTAGAATCAGAAGGTAAAATAGTTATCGAAAGAATTCCCCAGATTCCTCCTGAAAGAGATCCCAAATTGAAAACTCCAAGAAATATAGTAGCCAAATTCCAGAATAACAAGATTAAGGGGAAAATACTGAAAGCAGCCAAAAAGAAAAAACTCAAATATCATGGAACTACAGTAAGGATCACACAGGACCTAGCAGCTTCTACATTAAAAGATCGAAGGGATTGGAATTTGATATTTAGTAATTCAAAAGAGCTCCAACCACAACCAAGGATTAGCTGCCCAGCAAAACCGAGCATAATCTTTCAGGCAAGGAGATTGTCATTTAATGAAATAAGGGACTTCCAGATTTTCCTGATGAAAAATCCAGAGCTCAATGGAAAATTTGATCTCCAATTACAAGACTCAAGAAAGATATAAAAAGGTAAACAAGGAAAAGACACTCACACATACACACATGCACACTCACACACACATGTACATAACTTGGTATGCAACAAGAGCAAAATGTTCAGATTCTTATATGAGAAGCTGATAACTGTCAATATTGAAATATATATGATTATCATGACCTTTAAAAGGATTATACATAGATAGAGGGTGTGGGTATGAATGAACTAATCTAATGACAAAAAAAAACTTATTAAGGGTGTAAAAGGGACTGTAATGCGATAAAAAACAAAGGATGAGGCAGAAAAAGGTAAATTATGCCATTTGAAGAGGCATAAAAACACACTATAGTACAGGGGAAGGGAAGAGGGAGAGGAATATCATTTGAACTTATTCTCAATGGGTCTGGTTCAAAGAAGGATCAACATAATCAGTTAAGTTTAAGATTCTAACATGAAAAGAAACAAAAACTCATTAAATAGAGGGAAAAGATGGAGGGAGAGGAGCACCATATGAAATTTACTCTCATTGGTTTGGGATCAAAGGGGGAATAACATACTCTGATAAGTATAAAAATCTATTGTGTCCTATAAGCAGTAGGAGGGTAATGGGGATGGGGGAGAGGGAAAGATTAGAAGGAAGGGAAATTGTATTAAGGGGAGAGGATAGGTAAAGAAGGGGTTAACTGAGGGAACACTGAGGGAGGTGATGATCAAAGGCAAAACCCTTAAGGAGGGAAAGGGAGAAGGAAAAAAAAACAAAAATATAAGCAGGGGAGGGAATAGGATAGAGGGGAAAAGATAGATAGTCATAATTACTGTAAATGTGAATGGGATGAATTCTCCCATGAAACAGAGGGGGATAGCAGAATGGACAAAAAACCATAATCCTACAATATGCTGTCTACAGGAAACACATTTAAAACAGAGAGATTCCCACAGGGTAAAGGTGAAAGGCTGGAATAGAATATATTATGCCTCAGCTAAAAAAAAAGTAGGGGTACCTGTCCTTATATCAGATAAAGGAAAAGCAACATTAGATCTAATTAAAAGAGATAAGGAAGGAAACTATATACTGCTAAAAGGCACCATCTAGAATGCAGCAATATCATTACTTAACATATATGCACCAAGTGGTATAGCATCCAAATATGTAGAGGAGAAATTAAAGGAATTAGAGGAAGAAATACATAGCAAAATTATACTAGTGGGAGACCTTATTCTCTCCCTCTCTGAATTATCAATACCAATATCATATTAATCTATTGTTTGATAAATGCAAAGACCCCAGTTTTGGGGATAAGAACTCAGCCGTGATGAAAGAAAGAACTTAGAAATAATCCTTCAAAAATTTCTCAAGGAAAATTCCCCTGTTTTAGAACCAGAGGGCAAAATAAAGGTTGAAAGAATCAACCCACCACCTCCTGAAAAGGATCCCAAAAAGCAAACTCCTAGGAATATTATAACCAGGTTCTAGAATTCCCAGATCAAGGAGAAAATATTACAAGCAGCCAGTAAGAAACAATTTCAATATTGTGGAACACAATCAGGATAGCACAGGATCTGGCAGCTTCTACACTGAGGGATCGAAAGGCTTGGAATATGATATCCGAGAGGGCAAAGGAGCTGGGATTAAAACCAAGCAAAACTGAGTATCATGTTTCAGGGGAAAATATATTCATTCAGTGGAATAGAGGACTTTAAAGGATTCTTGATGAAAAAACCAGAGTTGAAGAGAAAATTCAACATTCAGATAAAAGAAGGAAGAGAATCTTGAGAAGGTAAACAGGGAAAAGAAACCATAAGAAACTTATCAAAGTTGAAGTATTTATATCCCTACATGGAAAAAATCATAATTGTAATTGATGAAACCTTTCTCAGTATGAAAAAAGTTGAAGAAGGGTATATGGGCATATGAATACATATGTGAATGTGTGTATATATGTTTACAGGTATACATAGATAGAGGGCACAGGTTGAATTTAATAGGAAGGGATGATACTTAAAAGGTGAAATTTAGAAGTGGGAGAGGAATACAAGGAAAGGAGATGGGGAGAGACAGAATGGGGTAAACTATCTCATATAAAAGAGGCAAGGGAAAATGATTACAATGGAAGGGAAGAACATGAAGGCAAAAAGGCAAAACCTCATTCTCACTGAATTTGGATCAGGGAGAGAATGACATACATACTAAATAGGATATCTCACCCTATAGGAGTATAGGGGGGAAGGTGATGAAAAGGGGGATGATGGAAAGGAGGGCAGGTTGGGGGGATGGAAGTTGGAAGCACCTGCTTTTGAAAAGGGTCAGGATCAAAGTAGAGAATACAAGTTGGAGGTGGAATAGGAGGGAGGAAATATAGTCTTTTACAATATATCTACTATGGTAAGGTTTTGCATAGCTATACATGTACAACATATACTGAATTCCTTATCTTCCCAGTAAGGGTGGCTTACAAGGGAGGAAGGGAATAAATCTGGAATTCAAAGTATTACAATCAAAAGTTTATAATATAAATACTATTATTAAAAAACAAATGATTGCAGGATTGATTTGAGGTGTTCATGAAAATGTGCATTGCTGCAAATATTATCGAAAATATTTTGGGATTACTCAAACAAAGTGACTAAAATATCTAGGCCCTTTGATCTAGAGATTATTCTGCTAGATATACACCCTCAGAGGAGCATTGACTAAAAATAGACTCTGTATATGCGTACACCAAAATATTTATAGCAGTATTTCTTTTCACATAGCAAAAAATTATAAACAGGGGCGGAGCCAAGTTGGCAGAGTAGAAAAAGCATTTCCAAGGCCCTCCAGCCTACTCCACTTTAAAATTATGTAAAAGGGGACTCTGAACAACCTCTGGAGCTCCAGAAACCACTGAATGAAACAGAGAAGCTAACCTTGCACTGAGGACATCCCGGCAGCCCGACAGGGAGCAGCCAGCAGAGCTCTGGGAGCTAAGCCCAAGACTCTGTGAGTAGGAGGTTTTAGGCCCAGGGTGGCTGGATCAGCAGCCAGCTGGAGGGACCCCAGAAAACCACCAGCTCTGCTGTTTCCAGAATTATCAACACATAGATGACTAGGACAAAGAGAGAGTTAGTTCCCTATGGACTTTGGGACAAGTATTTGGGAGCAAGTCAGCTTCTTCCCTGTGGGCAAGAAGCAGCTGAGGGGGGCGGCTAGGTGGCACAGTGAGTAGAGCGCCGGCCCTGGAGTCAGAAGGACCTGAGTTCGGATCCGGCCTCAGACACTTAACCCACACAAACAAAAACCTAGCACTGTGACCTTGGGCAAGTTATTTAATCCCAATTGCCCTAAAGGGGAGGCTAGGTGGCTCAGTGAGTAAGAGCGCCAGCCTCAGAGCTGGGATGACCCGAGATCAAATCCGGCCTCAGAAGATGAGCACCCACACATAAATAATGACTAGCCGTGTAACCTTGAGCAAGTTACTTAACCCCAATTGCTTAAAAAAAAAAAAGAAGCAGCTGAGGAGCTGTGGCACAGCCACCATTTTGCAGCTTCAGTTGAAGCTTCAGCTCCTGGCCTGGAAACTGTAGGGGGATATGACAAACCAATGTGGGGCGGGGGGTAATCGCTATTACTTTAACCTCCTTGGATCTAGATTGTGGTCTGGGGTGGAGGTCTTGGGGTGTGGGACCACCTTGCCAGAGTGTGTGGGGGCTTCAGGGAGGGCACCCAACTAATACCTCCAGAAGTTGAGAAGACCCCAACAATTGGGACAGAAGCTCCCCTCTCTAGTGGCAGAGTCCTACTGTGGCAATAAGCCCAAAAGTCAAGTAATTAAGTGGTAACATGCCTAGAAAAAGAAAACAAAATAAACAGAAAAATTCAACATTAGACTCCTATTTTGGGGGCAAAGAGGATCAAAGCGTGGAGGAAGAGAAGGACTGGGACATCAGAAATCCTGCACCAAAAGCCCCAAATGAAAATATGATGGGGTTACAGGCCATAGAGGACCTTAAGAAGGATTTTAAAAACCAAATAAGAGAAGTGGAGGAAAATTGGAAAGAGAAATGAGAAGGATGCAGGAAAAGTATGAAATGAGAGTCAACAGCCCAACTGAGGAAAATAACACCTTAAAAAATAGACTAAATCAAATGGCAAAGGAGGCTCAAAAGGGCAATGAGGAGAAGAATGCCTTACAAAGCCGAATTTGCCAGGTGGAAAAAGAATCTCAAAAGTTCACTGAGGAGACTCATTCCTTCAGAGTTAGACTGGAGCGAATGGAAGCTAGTGACTTTATGAGAAATCAAGATGCTGTTAAGCAGATCCAAACAAATGAAAGAATAGAAGGCAATGTGAAATATCTCATGGGAAAAACCACTGACCTGGAAAATAGATCCAGGAGAGATAATTTAGAAATTATTGGACTACCTGAAAGCAATGATCAAAGAAGGAACCTAAAAATCATCCTTCAAGAAATTCTCAAGGAAAACTGCCCTGATGTTTTGGACCCAGAGGGGGAAATAGAGGTTGAAACAATCCATCGATCACCTCCTGAAAAACATCCCAAAAAGAAAACTCCTAGGAATATTATAGCCATGTTCTAAAATTCCCAGATCAAGGAGAAAATACTACAAGCAGCCAGGAAGAAACAATTTCAATATCGTGGAAACACAATCAGAATAGTACAGGACCTGGCAGCTTCTACACTGAGGGATTGAAGGGCATGGAATATGTAATCTTCTGGGCAAAGGAGCTGGGATTAAAACCAAGAATCAGCTGCCCAGCAAAACTGAGTATCTTGTTTCAGGGAAAAATATGGTCATTCAGTGGAATAGAGGACTTTCAAGCATTCTTGAGGAAAAAACCAGAGTTGAATAGAAAATTTGACATTCAGACACAAGAAACAAGAAATGCTTGAGAAGGTAAACAGGGAAAAGAAATCAAAAGAAACTTCTCAAAGTTGAACTATTTACATTCCTACATGGAAAAACAATAACTGTAACTGATGAAACCTTTCTCAGTATGAAAGTAGTTGAAGAAGGGTATATGGGCATATGAATACATATGTGAATGTGTGTATATATGTTTACAGGTATACATGGATAGAGGGCACAGGTCGAATTTGGTGGGAAGGGATGATACTTAAGAGGTGAAATTAAGAGGTGAGAGAGGAATGTGGCAAGAGGATACGGGAAGAGCCAGGGTGAGGTAAACTATCTCATGTAGAAGAGGCAAGGGGGAGTGGTTGCAAGGGAGGGGAAGTACAGAAAGGCAAAAAGGCAAGGCCATATTCTCAGTGAATTTGGCTCAGGGACAGAATGACAAACATACTAAATCAGATATCTCACCGTGCAGGAGAGTAGAGGGGAGGGGGATGAGAAGGAGGATTATGGAGGGGAGGGCATGTTGGGGGAGGGGAAGTAGGAGGCACCTATTTTTGAAGAGGGACAGGATCAAAGTAGGGAATGGACCAGGTGGGGGGTGGGATGGGTGGGTAGGAAATATAGCCAGTCTTTTACAATATATATACTATGGTAATGTTTTGCATAGCTATACATGTACAACACATACTGAATTGCTTATCTTCCCAGCGGGAGTGGATGACAAGGGAGCAAGGGAATAGATCTGGAATTCAAAGTTTTAAAATTAAATGTTTCAAATATAAAAAAAAATTGGAAAACTTTCCTGTCCGTGTGGGCATAGCACCTCCCGTGACCCGGGTAGATGTTGTACCTGCTGACGCTGCACAGCTTGACCTTCATGGCTGCAATTGTGAGGAAGATGGCAAAGAGAAAAAAAATCACTTAAATTTTCAATGCTCTAGGCAACTCTCTAAACCTGGAGCCAGTATTGATAGAAGTAATTTTCTTTTCTAGGAGTGTATATATATGTGTATATATGATATAATTTTGTATGCAAAGTATAACATATTCAATAAATACATTTTATGTTATATATCTACATAATATTATATATTATATATCACAAGTTATGTATATATAATATATGTCCTATCTACCAAAAATTATAAACAAAATATATGCCCATTCATAGGCGAATGGCTAAACAAATTGTGACACATAAACGTAATCAAATATTAACGTGCCATAAGAAACAATGAGCTTTATGAGTAAACAAAAATATGGTAAGATTTCTAGGAATGAAAGCAAAGTGAAACAAGCAAGAGCCAGGAAAATAATGACAACCATGTCAAGGGAAGCAACAATAACTATCAAACTAATGAAACTGGATATTGTGAATTTTTTTTGATTGATTGGTCCAAAAGAAGAGAAATGTGAAAATGCATACTGCCACACTATTGTGGGGTGGAGAATTATTATACATTACAGATGATGTCAGAATTTTTTCAATGTGATGATTTTTTTTCATTTTCTTTCCTTTAAAAATTATTCCTTGTTTTAAGCGATGACTCTCAGTGAAGGGATAAGGGAAGAATAAAGGAGAAAATCTAGGCAAGGTAAAAAGAAAAGGTATGAATAAAAACTATTTAAAAATAAAGATTCATAGATAGTGCTACAATCTATCTTTCATGTATACTCAACGATTATTTTACATTGTTTTCCCCTTTTCAATTGGCTATAATGACATAATGCACTGTAGAAATATGATCTGAATGCTCCTCCAGTGGTTGTTTTGTTTCTTTAATTACTTAGGATTTCTACTTCTTTCAGAATTATATGTGCATATGTGAGTATTTTTCGAATCAATAAATGCTTGCAGTTGTATGAGACATAATGCCATCTGTACATCACTTTAATAGAGTTCTATCTATGTCCTTTATGTAAAATAAGCTTAATTGTCCTGCAAACTCTCATCCTTAAACTGAATAATATAAATCAGATGCTCTTCATAAAGGTATGAAGCCAACATTGGTGCTGGTACCTGAAACCGTTTTTTTTTTTTACATTCATAGAGAATTTCATAAATCCCATTTCTAGACTATCTAAATCATTCCACTATTCAAGTCTTTCTCCCAACTGATTATTAAACTAAAACCAAGCTGTGTTTCAGGTGATACCAAAAGATTGGAGAAATAAAAAAAGAAAAATATAGATAGAAATCCATAAGCTCTAGGTATAATTTTCTATACAGATTTACCTGAAGTCTTCAATAATGTATGATTTTGAGATTTGATTGAATTGCATTTATGGAGGTCTCCAAATTAAGGAAAATCTTTAGATACACAAAAGCAGGAAGAAACAAGAACAAAACCATTTTTGGCATATTATTTAAACACTTCTTTGAAAATAAGACTAATTTTTATTTGTAAAGCATGCATATACATTAATATAATAATTGGCCGTTTTGAAAGTAATCCTCTGGAGTGAAATAAAAAATTAATCATCACAACATCATTTAGAAGGTTGGATTGGAGCTGACGTGTCTGCTTCTGAGTCGAATCATGGCTGTTTTCATCTCTTGATTCCTCAAGCTATAGATAATTGGATTCAGAAGAGGAGTGATTACTGAGTAAAACACTGAGAAAATTTTGTCTAACGAATAGCTACTAACTGGCCAAGCATAGATTAAGATGACTGGTCCAAAGAAGAGAGTTACCACTGTGATATGAGCAGTCAGTGTAGATAGAGCCTTAGATAGCCCACTAGAGGAGCGATGCCAGACAGTGACTAATATTACAGTATAGGAGATGAGCAAAAGGATGAAGGAGATCAGGGCAAGCAGCCCACTGTCAGCAATGACAAGCAGCTCCAGGACATAGGTGTCAATGCAGGCAAGTTTCAACACCAGTGGAAGATCACAAAAAACATCATCAATCACATTAGGGCCACAGAAGGGCAGACTCACCATAAAAGCCATTTGACTCATAGTGTGCACAAAGCCAACTGTCCATGAGAGCAGCACACTTCCTACCAGAATTCGATGGTTCATGATATTGGTATAGTGGAGGGGCTTACATATTGCCACATATCTGTCAACAGCCATCACTATAAGAAGAGTCATCTCACTACCTCCCAAGAGATGAGCTAGAAACATTTGTGCCATGCATCCCCAAAAGGAAATGGTTTTTCTCTCCCTGAAGAAGTCTATGATCATCTTGGGGACAGTAACAGTGGAAAGAGTCATGTCAAGAAATGAGAGGTTAGCCAGAAGGAAGTACATGGGGGTCGAATGCAGGTGGGAGTCAAGAGTAACTATAAGTATAATGAGACAGTTTCCAGTCAAGATTGATGTATAGGCCAGGAAGAAGATCACAAAAAAGACAATTTCAAGCTCCCACGAATCAGTGAGTCCTAACAAAATGAATTCACTTATAATAGAGTTATTCTTCATCTTCATCTACTTGGTATATTTTGAGAATCCAGAAGTTCTCCAAAGGGAAGATAATCTGAAAGGAGTCACAATTTTAAGTGAGTGTTCTTGAGTATATAGAAAAACGAAAAAAATCACATATCAATAGTATGATATTGATTGCTGAAACATATTTGAAACACTTTGGGGCAAGTTATTTAATCTCTATCAACCTCTGTTTCCTCAGATATATCCTCAATAATCATAGACAGAAAACAGAGAGTTGTCATGAAAGCACTTATCAATTAAGGAAAGAATCAAGATTTTACGGAACACATCAATATAACAGGTTAGTGTGAGAGGTATATAGGAAGTTTTGAGGTCTACTGTAAATACGTTCTAGGTGAGGATATGTGTCTATTACAAAGGATACGTTTTTAAAGCATTAGATAGACATTATTAGACTGACCAAATAGAATGCACAGTTCATGATAATCATAAAAATTTCAATATTGACAGTTATCAGCCCCTCATATAGGGATGTGAACATTTTGCTTTTTTTTGTCAGTGCTTTTTTTTGTCAATGATTTTGTCAAAAGTGTTGATTTCCTCTATCCCTAATGAATCTCTTGCAAATTCCTGATGGTCCTAAAACCATGATATCGCTAGTATATTTTTCCTGTTCTCCATTCACAGAAATACCTAACAATTTAGACCCTTATCACCTTTTACCTTGATAAATACTTCTTGAACTGGATTGGATTATTTTAAAATCTTCTAAATTGTATGATTGATATTAATCATTCCCATCTGCAATCTATTCTCAAAGCGAGCAAAAACCCTTCCTAAGTAAGAGGAAATGTTACCAAGGCACCCTGGCTAAATACACTCCAGTAGTTTCCTATTGCAAAGGAAATAAAATGTTTCGATATACAATGTGTTAGCCTTTTACAGGTTTATTTTACAGTACCCTCTCCAGGGCTAGCTGCATTCTCTCCTATGGCTTCAATTATGAGCACTATGCAGATACATACCAAGGCAATACATCTACACACTATCTCTCTTCTGAACTCCAATTCTACGTTTTTATCTGAAAACTGGTGATCTGCCAAGTATTTGAAACTCAAATTGTCCAAATACATGCCAGGTATGTCACTTGCCTTCTTGTTTGAGGTGATGAACTTCAGATCAGATCAAAATACATAACATAAGCAACTAGTATGCTCTATGTGCTATATTACATTGTGCAGTTGCAAAGATGAAAAACAACAAAGCCCCTTCCTGTAAGAAGTCTACATTGTTAGAGCAGAGGAAAAGGCCAAGGTACAGGGCCACAGCACATAGAAGAATCGTTCTATATTCTCTAATCTCCTCCTGAATGGCTTGTTTCTGTACTTTAACTTATGCCATATTCAGTGTTTGATATACCTTACACTAAAACTCCCTAATTTTATTGTTCATAAATAGAAAGCTAGATGGCACATTGAATAGAGAGCTGGGCATGGAATTAAAAAGACCTGCATTCAAATCCAGGCTCAGACACTAATTAGTTGTGTCCCCTCTGTTGAGGTTGACAGAGTTGGGTGAGTTCACAATTTTTCTAGTCACTTCACCTCTATTTGCCTAAGGATTCTCAAATATACAATGGGGATAATAATGCTATTGACCTTGCAGGGTTGTTTTGAGGACTAAATAGGGTCATATTTCTAAAGTGCCTAGAACAGAGTAAGTGCTATATACATACTTAGTACCCCATTTCCTTTCCCTATGTTATATCCTCAGTTATCCAGAATGAAAAACTCTATACTGATCTTTAGTTTCCTTCATTATCTTCCTCCTCCCTCCCCCAACTTCAGTTCAATCATTTGGAAATTCCAGTTGTGTCTCTATGCTCCTATTATCCTTCCAATATTAATTCATCCTCTCTACCTAGCTCTTAACTTAATTCAGATCTTCATCACCTTTCTCTTTGTGAAATCTTTATTAATTTATTTGAAAAAATAAAAAGGACAATTTAAATGGACATGTACTATATCTATTCTACTTTTTTTCTATATCTAATCCTGTCTTCACATACTTACCAAAATCACCTTCATAAATGATAGGACTGACCAGGTCAATTCATGACCTAATATCCTCTAGTTTCTGAATGTTACAGATAGAATTTTTGCAAATTTTGAAGCACGATATCAAAGGCCGTTCAAGTATACTATAGTGTAGCTAAAGGGGACAGTTATTTCTGTGATGATCTAATTTTGCCCTCTTCTGTCTTAGAGTATTTAGAGACTATCCTCCATGTCTTGATTATGCTCATTCATCATTGCTGCCTTTTCAAACCAGCTCCCATGCCACTTCTTCCATAAAGTTTGTCTTTATCCATACAAATCATTGATTTTTCTCTTTTTACATCTTATTCTCCTGTATTTTCTCCTTATCATGGTAAATACTTTCCACTTGTACCATATTTGTGCACATAAGTAGCAGCATATTGGAGTAGAAAGGATACTTCTAATATTTGAGTGACCATGGTCAAATTTATGTAACTGTTTTCCATTTCTACATCCAAAAATGGGGATACTTATAGTTGTAATGGGAAAGAACAAAAACTGCATGTAAAACTCTTGAAAAACCTAAAGACAATACAAATAAAAACTATTATTATTATTATTACATGCAGTAGCCTTGCATTATTAAATTGTTGTCTTTCAGGACATAGTTTATATAATTTTTTATTTTTTGTACCCTCAACTCCAAGGGTTGTGTCAAGAACATAGAATGAGGCTAATAAATACTTGCAAAATTGAACAGATATTTGGTAACTGGGTGAGGAAAATGAATGATAAACACATTAGATCTCCTGATTTTATCATACCTGGAAATAGTCACTCAGGTGCTGGCTAAGAGTAACTTATTCTTCTTAAAATCATATGGTTGAAGTACAATTGGAATAGATATATAAAACCATCTAGTGCCATCTTTTTGTAGTTCTGATGAGGAAATAGGTCTGGAAAGGTTAAGTCATTCACAACTTCAATGGAAAGTACATTTTTCCTCGTTGCCAAAAATCTATATAAAAATCCATTAGGTGGTTATTACACAGAAATCTCAGTTTATTAGCATTGGTTATTTAACCTACCAGCCCGACACAAAGACGTCAAAGAGATATGAACACCCTGAGATGTTGATCCTCTTGGTTATTTCCTCTCACTTTAGGAAGAGAGTCTAATATATACTGACAGGTAAGGGGAAAAAATATAAGAAAAACCTTTATGTAATAATGAACTAAAAATCAGAAGAGCAAATCCCCCTGGGAGTCATTAGAGAACCACACATTTTTTCCCCTAAGCTACATGAGAAAGATTAGTTCCCTGGTCATTAAGGTACTCGGTGAATTTTACCAAAGAACAGAAATTATGCATCTGAACCTGCTTTAGAAAATATTGTCCTATATCTCACATGGAAGAAGAGAAAAGCCACTGATAGAGCACCAATTAATAGTCTATGTGCATATGTACCTAATGGATTATCTCTCTGCCATATTTGTCTTCTTCCCCAATATCTTTTTTTTTAACAAATGCTTTATTAACTTCTGGTTTACATCATTCATTTCTGCCAGATTTTGAGTTACAATTTTTCCCCATTTTCCCTACCCACCACCCCAGAATAGCAGTCCCACAAGATATGCCCTCATCCAATCACCTCTTTTCCATATCTTCTGCCATACCCCCTTCGACTTTGCCATTAGGGCAAGGTGAATCTCTGTGCACCAATGCCTGTACATCTTATCTCCCAATCACATGCAAAATAGTATTAATAATAGTATTTATATTTATTTGAAACATTTAATTTTAAAACTTCAAATTCCAGATCCATTCCCTTCCTCCCTTGTCATCCACTCCTGCTGGGTACATGTATAGCTATGCAAAACATTACCATAGTAGATATATTGTAAAAGACTGACTATATTTCCCTCCCACCTGTCCGAACCCCCACATGGTCCTTTGGTCCTTACTTTGATCCTATCCCTCTTCAAAAGTGGGTGCCTCCAACCTACCCTCCCCCCAGAATGCCTTCTCCTCCATATTCCTCCCTTTCGTCACCCTCCCCCCTACTCTTCTGCAGGGTGAGATATCCCATTTAGTATGTATGTTATTCTCTCCCTGAGCCAAACTTAAGGAGAATATGGTTTTGCCTTTATACCTTCCTGTTCTTCCCCTCCCCTGTGACTACTTCCCCTTGCCTCTTCTACATGAGATATTTAACCCCCGCCCTGTCTCTCCCCATCTCCTCTTGCCACATTCCTCTCTCACCTCTTAACTTCACCCCTTAAGTATCATCCCTCCCCACCAAATTCGACCTGCGCCCTCCATCCATGTATGCCTATACACATATATACACTCATTCACATATGTATTCATATGCCCATATACCCTTCTTCAACTATTTTCATACTGAGAAAGGTTTCATCAGTCATAGTTATTGTATTTCTATATAGGAATGTAAATAGTTCAACTTTGAGAAGTTTATTTTGATTTCTTTTCCATGTTTACCTTCTCAAGTATCTCTTGCTTCTTGTGTCTGAATGTCAAATTTTCTATTCAACTCTGGTTTTTTGTTCAAGAATACTTGAAACTCCTCTATTCCACTGAATGAGCATATTTTTCCTGAAACAAGATACTCAGTTTTTCTGGGCAGCTGATTCTTGGTTTTAATCCCAGTTCCTTTGCCCAGAAGATTACATATTCCATGCCCCTCAATCCCTCAGTGTAGAAGCTGCCAGGTCCTGTACTATTCTGATTGTGTTTCCACGATATTGAAATTGTTTCTTCCTGGCTGCTTGTAGTATTTTCTCCTTGATCTGGGAATTTTAGAACATGGCTATAATATTCCTAGGAGTTTTCTTTTTGGGATGTTTTTCAGGAGGTGATCGATGGATTGTTTCAACCTCTATTTCCCCCTCTGGGTCCAAAACATCAGGGCAGTTTTCCTTGAGAATTTCTTGAAGGATGATTTTTAGGTTCCTTCTTTGATCATTGCTTTCAGGTAGTCCAATAATTTCTAAATTATCTCTCCTGGATCTATTTTCCAGGTCAGTGGTTTTTCCCATGAGATATTTCACATTGCCTTCTATTCTTTCATTTGTTTGGATCTGCTTAACAGCATCTTGATTTCTCATAAAGTCACTAGCTTCCATTCGCTCCAGTCTAACTCTGAAGGAATGAGTCTCCTCAGTGAACTTTTGAGATTCTTTTTCCACCTGGCAAATTCGGCTTTGTAAGGCATTCTTCTCCTCATTGCCCTTTTGAGCCTCCTTTGCCATTTGATTTAGTCTATTTTTTAAGGTGTTATTTTCCTCAGTTGGGCTGTTGACTCTCATTTCATACTTTTCCTGCATCCTTCTCATTTCTCTTTCCAATTTTCCTCCACTTCTCTTATTTGGTTTTTAAAATCCTTCTTAAGGTCTTCTATGGCCTGTAACCCCATCATATTTTCATTTGGGGCTTTTGGTGCAGGATTTCTGATGTCACATCCTCCTTCTGTTCCATGCTTCGATCCTCTTTGCCCCCCAAATAGTAGTCTAATGTTGCATTTTTCTGTTTATTTTGTTTCCTTTGCATAGGCATGTTACCACCCAATTACTTGACTTTTGGGCTTGTTGCCACTGTAGGACTCTGCCACCAGACAGGGGAGCTTCTGTCCAAAACATTGGGGTCTTCTCAACTTCTGGAGGTATTAGTTGGGTGGCCTCTGTGAAGCATCCACATGCTCTGGCAAGCTGGACACACACTCCAGGACCTCCACCCCAGACAGCAATCCAGATCCAGGGAGGTTAAAGCAAGAGTAATCACCCCCATACTGATTGCTGGATCTCCCTACAGTTTCCAGGCCAGGAGCTGAAGCTGCAACTGAAGCTGCAAAATGGTGGCTGTGCAGAGTGTCCTCAGAAGCTTGGCACCCCCGGGGGAAGAAGCTGAAGTGTTCCCAAATACTGGTCCCAAAGTCCATACAGCACTAACCTCTCACTTTGTCCTAGGCATATCTGTGTTGATAGTTCTGGAATCGCTACAGGTGCTGGTGTTCTGGGGTCCCTCCAGCCTGCTGCTGCCCTGGCTGCCCTGGGGCTAAAACCAGGACTCAAGGGGTCCTGGGCTCAGCTCCCAGAGTGCTGTGCTGTTGGCTCCCAGAAAGCTGCACTGGCCACTCCCTGCAGGGTTTCTGGGCTTTTGTCAGCTCGAGGTTAGCTTCTCTGTGTCATTCTGTGGGTTCTGGAGCTCCAGAAGCTGTTCAGAGTCCCCTTTTACATGATTTTGAAGTTCTGTGGGCTGGAGCAGAAGTGCTCTTCCTACTCTACCATGTTGGCTCTGCCCCGCCCCCAATATCTTTTTAAAAACCAAATGCAGGGTCTTGACTTGGGTATAAAAATTTTAAGCCTTTAAACATCAATGAATCTCCAGCATAACAATAAGCACCCAGAAAGTGCCAAGGAATTCAGACTTTTAGATTGTTTTTTTCAAGAAATAAAACCTCTTTTGATCTCACACCCCTATTACCACCTCAGTTTCATTCTAGTTTGCATGTATTTACACATATACTTTTCGTCCTTCAGATAGAAGAAACCTTTTTGAAAGTTCCTTTCTAGTAACTTTCCTCAGCTAATCGTTTCCAGTTTATCTTGTAGCTAGTTTGCATGTACATAATGGCTTATATATTGTCTTCCCCAACCATTAAATTAGGGCTTCTTTAAAAGCAGAGACTGCCATTTGCTTTTTGGAGAGTATCCCCCAAGCTTATCACAGTGCCCAGAATATAGTAGGCAATTAAAAATCTTTATTGACTCTTAATACTAACCCTATTGCCCATCATGTATTCTATAATACAATGATTCTGGCCTCCTTACTATTCCCTTGACAATCCTTCTCCCACTTTGATGAATTTTCACTGGTTATGCCCCATTCTTAGAATTGTATCCCTCCTCCTCACCCTCTCCTAGTTTCCCTGGTTTCCTCTGAGTCTCATTAAAACTCCACATTAAAAAAATATTTCCTGAGCTCCCTTCATGCTAATTCCTTCCTTCTCATATATCATATATTCAATATATATTTAATATAATGTATTTATACATAATTGTTTGTAAGTAGTCTCCACATTTTTATTGAACTCCTTGAGAATAGTGACTGTTTTAACCATCTTCCAGATCATCAGTGTTGAACCAAGGAATTAATAAATGCTTGTTGACTTGATATGATAATGGAAACATGTATTAGTTCAAATATTATGGAAACCATTTTGTAACTATATGAATCGAGTAAAATATGCATTTCTGTGATCCAGAGATTACATTGCTATGCATATATTCTCCAAATGGCTTTGACCAAAAAGAAACTCCATATATGTGTATGCCAAAATAGTTATAGTGGTATTTTTTGTTGCTGACATAGTAAAGAACAGTAAACAAAGAATATGCCCACTGCCTGGAAAATGACCAAATAAGTTTTGATGCAAGAATGTAATTGAATGTGATGGGGAAATGGGCCATAAGAAACAATGAACTTGATGAATGCCTAGAAATCTGGACTTTCAGCAACTGATGCAAGGTGAAATATGCTGAGCCAGAAAAATAATATCCGCAATAACAACAAATGGTAACAATGGAAAATAATATACACAATAAAAACAAATGGAAAATAATCACCAAATAATAAAACTGAATATTGTCAAATAAAAAATAAAAGATGGGCCCCAAAGAAGAGATAGAAGACATATCTGTCTACTTTTATACGGTATCAGTAGTGAAGGGTGGAGTTGACTTAAACAAATTAACATTATATGTAACAACATAAATTTTTCAACGTGTTGAGTTTTTCTCTTCTACCTTTTTTTTTCTTCTACCTTTTTTTTAAATTACTTGTTTTAAGCAATGACTGTGAAAGGATAAGGGTTAGAATATAAGGATAAATATCAGCAAATTAAAAACAAAAGAAATGAATAAAAATATTTTAAAATATAAAAACCTGTTGATTAAAAACTTTTATTGTTAGCTTTCTAAGGGCAAAATTACCATTTCCACTGAATTTTTGCCATCTTAGTTCACTATATCATGCACTGAAGAAACAAGTATCTCCAATTTTTTTAATACCTAGTATTTTTGTTTCTTTCAGAATAGTGTGTGTGTGTGTGTGTGTGTGTGTGTGTGTTTCCTGCCAATAAGTGCTTATAATTGTGTGCAATGTAGCCTCACCTGAATGGCATTCTCATAGTAGTCTACCATTGCCCTTTGCTGGTGTAAATTTAATTGCCTTATGAACACTATATCTTACCCTGTATAACATGAATCAGTGGCACAGTTATTACTCAATTATCCTTTGTTAAGGGATTTAGTAACCCTTGGTTGAAGCAGCTAAAATCTGTTTTGATATTCATGGAGAATTTAGCAAGCTCCATTCTTGAACTGAGTCTTTAAAGCAGTCAACTTTTCAAGCCTTTTCCCCCATGGTTTATCAAGTTGAAACATAACTATATTTCAAATAATTGCAAAAGATCATAGTACCAAAGAATGGAAAATATTTTAGAAACAATCTAGTTCAAGTGATGATTTTGTATGCAAATCTTTTCTGAATTCTTCTCTAATTTATAATTCCAATGTTGAATTAAATTCCAGTTATGAGCATCTCAAAATTAAGGGAAAGTCAGAGACATACAAAATAGAAACACAAACAAAACTATTTCTAGAATGTTATAAAATGTTTTGAAAATAAGACATTTTTATTTGTAAAATATATATACATATATACATAATTGGTCATTTTAAGAAATATTCTGTCATGTGCAATAAAATAAAATTCCTCATCATTTAGAAGTTTGTCTTGGAGCAGATGTGCCGGCTTCTTAGTCGAATGATGGCTGCTTTCATCTCCTGATTCCTCAAACTATAGATAATTGGATTCAGAAGAGGAGTGATAACTGAGTAAAACACTGAAAGAAATTTATCTAATGAATAACTACTAACTGGCCAAGCATAGATTAAGATTAGTGACCCAAAGAAAAGAGTTACCACTGTGATATGAGCAGACAGTGTAGACAGAGCCTTAGACAGTCCACTAGAGGAGCGGTGCCAGACAGTAACTAATATAACAATATAGGACAGAAGCAAAAGAATGAAGGAAATCAGGGAAAGCAGTCCACTGAATGCAACAACAAGCAGTTCCAGGACATAAGTGTCAGTGCAGGCGAGTTTCAACACAAGGGGAAGGTCACAAAAAACATCATCGATCACATTAGGGCCACAGAAGGGTAGACTCACCATAAAGGCCATTTGGCTCATAGTGTGCACAAAACCAACTGTCCATGAGAGCAGCACACTTCCTGCCAGAATTCGATGATTCATGATATTAGTATAGTGGAGGGGTTTGCATATTGCAACATATCTGTCAACAGCCATCACTATGAGAAGAATCATCTCACTACCTCCTAAGAGATGAGCCAGAAAAATTTGTGCCATGCATCCCCAAAAGGAGATGGTTTTCCTCTCCCTGAGAAAGTCTATGATCATCTTAGGGAGAGTTACAGTGGAAAGAATTATGTCAAGAAAGGAGAGATTAGCGAGGAGGAAGTACATAGGGGTCGAGTGCAAGCGGGAGTCAAAAGTCACCATAAGTATAATGAGACAGTTACCAGCCAAGATTGATATGTAGGCAAGGAAGAAGATAGCAAAAAAGACAATTTCAAGCTCCCAAGAATTGGTGAGTCCTAATAAAATGAATTCATTTATCATAGAGTTGTTCTTCATCTCCATCTAAATTATATACTTGAAGCATCCAGAATTTCTCTGTAGGAAAAACAATCCGAAAGAAGTCATAATTTCAGGTGAATGTTTTTAGGATATGGAAATTGTCAAAGAATATTATATAACTAAAACAGATGACATTAAATGTCAAAAACTCTTTGGTACACCTTTGTGCAAGTGATTTAATTCATGTAAACCTGTTTCCTCAGAAATAAAAAGGAAATCATAATATCACCTTTCTTAGGGTTGTTGTGAGAATTAAAGATAATTTAAATTTAAAGATAAAGTCTTTACCCAGTGCTTTATATATTGTAGTCATTAATAAGCATTTCTAAACTTTCCATTCACTTGTCTTTCCATTCCCAACTCTCTGCACAGTGCCAGACAAAGGTTCTCAAAAAAATCTATGTTTAATTGAATATTAACAACATGCCCAGATAATGCATCTGCTGGTCTGATTGATGAAAACATTGATTCAGTATTATAATTTTCTATAAAAACAACACTTGGTTGTGGTGGCTATGAGATTGGTTGACCCAGGTTTTGTATTATACTTAACTCTCTGGGCACTGTTGTCTTGTGTGTTACTCTAAAGCATTGATCATTACTCTATCTAATCACTTACAAATTTCTGTTGTTTCTAACTTCTTAATATCCCTTTTATCTGTCTCCACTCACACAACTACCTAACTTAATTCAAACACTCATTAGCCTTCACTTTAATAAATATTTGTTGAATTGAATTGGATTATTTTTAAAGTCTTCCAATTTATGTCATTGATATTAATCATTCCCAGCTGCAATCTATTCTTCTGATAGCTGGCAAAGAATCTTTTCTAAGAATTAAGACATGTGGCCAAGTCTCCCTGCCTAAAAGCACTCCAGTAGCTTCCTACTGCAAAGAGAATAAAATGTTTCTCATACAGAATGTTAGCTTACTGCAAGTTTGTTTTCCAGTGTCTTTTTCAATGTCGGCTGTATTCTCACCCATGGCCTCAATTATCACCAGTAGGCATACACATACCACATCAATTATTCATCCACTAAATTTATTATGAACTCCAATTCCATATTTCTCTCTGAAAACTATCTCTTTTCCTAATTTTGTTTTAACTTGTGGAATAAAACAAATATTTCCATGACATAGTACAACAATAGAGATGAATACATATGAAACTGCAAATATATTATGCACAACTTTCTATTCCTTTCAAATATATTACAAAATTATCACATAAATTTCTGTTTTTCTTCTCTTTCCCCCAAATCTCACCCTTAAGACAGCTACCATTAAGCACAAATACATACATACATATATATATGTAAAATTATTCTGTACCTACTTCTATTTATCAGTTCTTTCTCTGAAGGCAGATAGCACCTTTCTTCATGTGTCCTGTCTTAACCAGAAGGATCTGACAAACATTTAAACCTGTCCAAAGACATGCCAGGTACTAGTTTCTATTTCAGATCAAATCAAAATACATTACATTAAGCAACTAGAATGTTCTATGTACTATATTTATTGTGCAGTTGCAAAGATGAAAAGCAAAGCCCTTTCCCATAAGTAATCTAAATGCTAAAGTAGAGGAAACGGGCAAGGGACATGGCCATAGCACATAGCAAAATTATTCTCTATTTCCTAATCTCTTCCTGAATAGTTTATCTATGTACTTTTGCTCACATTATCTTCTATGCTAGAAATACCCTTCACCAAGCATCCCTAAGTTTATTGCTTGTAAATAAGCAGCTAGATGATACAATGGATAGAGGGCTGGGCAGGGAGTCAAGAATACCTCTATTCAAATCCAGCCTCAGACACTTACCGTATCACCATGGGCAAGTCACTTCACCTCTGTTTACCTTACAATTCTCAACTAGACAATATAATAATAGTAATAATACCTGCTTCATTGGTTATTGTGAGGATCAAATAAGATTGTATTTCTAAAGTGCCCAGAACAGAGTAGGTATCATATATATAATATATATATATATACACACACATATGTATGTATATATGTGTGTATGTATGTATGTATATTCTCATTCCTCTATTACTATCTCCCATATCATATATTCATCTACCCAGAATGAAAAACTCTATACCAATTTTTTTCCTCCTGTACTTTCCTTCCCCCCAGTGTCAGTTCAACAGTTTGAAAAATCCAGGTGGTTCTACTTTTGAATTATCATTTGAATCTTAATTTCTCCTCTTCACCCAGCTCCTAACAATTCAGACTCTCATCACTTTTTCCCTTGAGAAATGTTTGTTAACTTCATTGAAATAAATTAAAATGAACTATTTAAATTGATGTATAAGTTATTTATTCCACTCATTCCCATCTCCATTTCAGTCATCACACATTTGTCAAAATAATCTTCCTAAACAGAACTGGTCAGTTAATTCTGTGGCTCAACATCCTTTAGTTTCTTCAGGTTGCAAGTGGAATAAGGTACAAACTTCAAAGCATGATACTAAAACCATATTACTATGCTGCAGTAGAAAGGGACAACTATTACTGTACCGACTTCATTTTGCCCTCTTCTGCCTCTGAGTATTCAAGCAGGCTGTCTCCAATGTCCAGATCATAGGCATTCATCATTGCTGCCTTTTCAAATCAGCTCCCATGCCACTTTCATGAAGCTCATTGTGAGCTACTCAACTAAAAGTGATTTCCTCCACATCACATTTTATTCTTCTCTACTTTATTCTTCTGCTATTATACAATCTATATTTGCATCACACTTGTTTTTGAGAAGTAGTCTGCTGTAGCAATAAGAGCACAATAAGTAGTATCAATTTTAAAAAAGAACTTGAACCTGTATCTCTTTTAATAATTTAGCTACCATGGTCATCACTTAGCAGTATTTTTTTAATTTTTGCATGTGTAAAATGTGAATAGTAATGGCTAGAGTGACTACTTCACAGTATATTAAGGAACAAATAATTATTACATGTGAAACTCTTGGCAAACCTTAAAACACAATACAGATAGCTACTATTATTACTAATATCATTAGTATTATTATTTTTTTTTGCTTACAGTAACCCTTCCTTCTGTGGTTGTTAACTCTTCTATGCCACACAATTCCATAGTATTTTTTTCATTTTTTTCACTTTTATTCTATATAATTTTTCTTTTGTGGTACCCACAATGCCAAGAAGAGTGTCAATAACATAGAATAAACCTAATAAGTGCTTGCAGAATTGAACACAAATTTGCTGATTTGATAAAAAAAAAAGGATTGATAAGCACATCAAATCTCCTGAATCTATAGTAGAATAGAATCTGGGAATAGTCACTCAGGTGTTGGCTAAAAATTGCTCTAACTTCATAAAACCATAATTATAGACCATTGAGACTATCTAGTAACACCTATTTGTTTTACAGATGAGGAAATTGAGACCTGGAGAAATTGTCATATTCTTCCCTTCGATGAAAAGAAAACAACTTTCAAATCCGGGTGCCAAATCTATATAAAAATTGGTTGGGTGGTCATTACACAGCAACCCCAGTATATTATCATTGGTGATTCAACCTACCAGTTCTAGATAAAGACCTCAGGGAGCAGCCATTTCAAAGATGTAACAACATATTTCAGTTTTTACTCTTGGTTATTTTCTTGTGTCTTCAGGAAGAGAGACTTACATATACTCTCAGGAAGGAAAAAAATACTGGAAAAATCTTTCTGTATTAATGCACATCAGATCAGAATAGCAAATCCCCATGGGAGTTATTAGAGAACCACATTTTGTTTGTTTGGGTTTTTTTATGTTTAACTTTATTCCCACTTAAGCTTCATGAGAAAGATTAGTTCCCTGATTAAAAAAAAGTATTGGATCAATTTTACCAAATCACAGACTTATTACTCATCTTAACCTACTTTTGAAAATATTCTTCTATACACCACATGGAAAAAGAGAGGAGCTGCCAATAGAGCATAGATTAATTTACCTCATATCGCATACATATCCAATGAGTTTCTTTCCCTTCTGTCTCTCCGTTATAATTTGCCTTCTACTCCAACATCTTTTTAAAGTCCAATTTGTACACCTAATCTATATAAGTTTAGCATGTGAGGCATAAAAAACAAATACAAACTGACAAGTTATAAGCAGTTTTGAGATGCCCAGTTATTACTTTGACATAATTGGCTTCTCCTTTTAAAAAGGAAAGTTCTGACAAATGTTCAAGTCTTGTATATTTTATCAAGTTAACATTACATTCTACTTCAGGAAAATCTATTGCCACACAGGCACTGCAGCCTAACAGTGTTGAAAGTACTAGTGTATTCTTAGACCCTGTCTATATCTAAATCCAATAATCCTACAACCTTTAGTTTAGTGAGTGAGTTTGTTTCCATTCATGCACGAGCTTTGGTGTAGACCTCCAATACATCATCCACACAGGCAGGGTCCTGGCCCAGAGCTCAACAATTTCTTTAAGCCTGACAACCTCAATGTTTTCTCAGTGGGACAATAAGCACTCAGAAGAAGTGAAGCAATTTAGACTTTTAATTTTTTTTAAATCACTGAAAGTTCAGCTTCTTTCCCTTTCACATTTCCAACCTCCACATTGAAAAAAGGAAGAAAAAGAAAATCCCTGTTGCAAACATAGTCAAGATATAGATATCTCAAAATATGTGTATATACATATATTCATACATATATGTCTATATATGTGTGTATATGTATACATACATATACATAAATATCAGCTAGGTGGCACATTACCTGTGTTAGTTAGGGTAAGTCACTTAACCCTGTTTACCTCAGCTCTTCATTTGTAAAGTGGTATGGAAAAGAAAATGGCAAACCACTCCAGTATCTTTGCCAAGAAAACTCTTTGTCACAAAGAGTTGGACAAGACTGAAACAACTGAATGACGACATACATACACATTTCACATATATATGCTTATATACAATATATTCATATATTTATATACATACATGCATATACTTGTGTATATGTTTATATTATATCATATCAGTCATGTCCAAAAAAAATTGTCTTAGCCTACATTCTGAGTCTATCAATTCTGTCAGGAACTAGGTAGCATTTTACCTCATAAATCCTCAGTCATCTCATTTGGCCATCATGTTGACCTGTGTCTATCTTTATAATATTTTTATTGTATTAATTGTCCTCCTGGCTCTCCTCACATCATTTCACATTATTTAATGTCTTCCCAAGTTTCTCTGAAACAAAAGATAAATTATCTCAAGAGAATTAAGTTTTTTTTTTTAAAGGAAGCATGGGATCCTAATAGTACCAGATCTTGATTGTATGCCAAAATAGTGACCAGCGAAATTATTTTGTACTGATTAGGGAATAGGTGAGTCAGTGAAGCACATTAGGATATATGACGTGCTACAGCAAAGAAACAAAGTAGCTTCATATTCAATAAACCCAAATATCTCACATACTATGGGAGAAACTGCAGGGAAAGATGGAAACCCATCTGGGAGAAACTAGGTATGGACCAAAATCTCACATCTTATATAGGGTGACATTATGAACAAGTTAGAAAAGCAAAGAAGAAATAAGATCTATGAATAGAGAAAAACTTCATTATCAAAAAAGAAATAGAAAACATTGCAGAAGGTTAAGGATAACTGTGATAACAGAAAATTAAGAATATTTTGCACAAAAAAAATAGTTAAAATTAGTAGATAAGCAGGTAAAATAGGAAAAATCTTTGCAGTAAGTTCCCCAGTAAAGGTCTCATTTCGAAGATATGTAGGGAACTAATGCAAATTTATAAGAATAAGACTCATTTCCCAATTGACAAATGGTCAAAAGACAATATAAACAGGCAATTTAACAGGCAATTTTTAAAGAAACAAATTCATTCTATCAATAGTCATGTAATAATATTTTAAATAATTTACCACAGGGGAAAAACAAATTAAAACAAACCCTGAGATTCTACCTCAAATTCATCAGATTAACAACTATTATAGAAAAATTTAAATGACAAATGGTAGAGGATATTTTGGAAAACAATGTGAACTATAACCCCAAAGCTATTAAACTATGAGGTGTGTGTATGTATGTATGTATATATGTATGTATTTATGTACATATATCTATATATGCACACAATTGTTTTATACATTTGTATATACATATGTATAATACTCCTATGTATAAATAGTTATAGATGTGTGTATGTCTATATATTATATATGTGTGTGTTGTTGTTGTTGTCGCTGTGGCAAAAAGGTAGCAACTGCAAGCATGCCCACTAATTGGAGCATGGCTATACAAGTTATGGTATCTTCATATATTGGAATATTATTTTGTTACTAGAAATGGCTGAAGTTACAATTTGAAAAAAAATGAGGAAATTAATATTAAATAATGCAAAGTGAAAGGGGTAGAACCAGAAAGATAATTCATATTATAACAGCATTACTGTAAAGATAAACAACTTTCAAAGACTTATCAACTCTGATGAATGAAACGATTAAACAACATTCCAGAAACCCTATGATGAAACATGTTACTCACCTCCTGACAGAGATGATACACTCAGATTGCAGATTGAAACTTTTATTTAATTTTTGGAACATGGGCAATATGGTCATTTTTTTTAGAGGGTGAGGGTATTATGGTTTTCAGGTGGACTAATGATTCTTAAATTGCATGTCTGTAACCAGGATTTTGTTTTCCTTTCTTTCCCAATGTAGTAGAAGGGAGGGAAGATGGGTTTCAATTGATTGAAAGAAAACTTTTCAAACAGTCCTTCTCTCCTTCTGGATATTTGTTGCTCAACTGGCAATACGTTGATGTTGATTGGCTTACAGAAAAATTTTGTGCCTGAGCAAAGACCCAGTATTTCACCTTTAAAAGGATGTAGGAAGAAAAGACAAGTTATAGAAGAGAGATTGGAGGAAGAGAAACCCATTAGGTACATATGCACTCAGACCAGTATGTTAATTGATAGTCCATCAGAGTTTTTCTCTTCTTTCATATGATGTAGAGGGGAATATTTTCTAAGACAGGTTCAGAATGTTTTCTAAGACAGGTTCAGAATATTTTCTAAAACAGGTTTAATGTCTGTTCTTTGCTAAAATTCACTCAATATCTTAATGACCAGGGAACTGATCTGTTTCATGAAGCTCTGGGAAAACCAGCAGAGTTCTCTAATAACTCCCAAGGGGATATGCTTTTTTGATGTTATGTTCACCATTATGTAAAGGTTTTTCCTGTATTTTTCTCCTGCTTAAACACTAGTACATATAAGGTTCTTTTCCTGAAAACGAAGGAAAATATCCAACAACATCAAAATCTCAATGTGTTAATATATTTTTGTCTCGAGCTGGTAAGTTGAATCATCAATATTAATATACTAGGATTCCTGTGAAAAACAGATTTCTATATAGATTTAGTAACTAAAATGAAAAATATACTCTCTTTCCACTGAAGGAGTGAATAAGATTTAACGTCCCCATGTCTCAATTTTCTCATCCTTAAAACAAGTTGTTGATACTAGATGGTCTCAGAAACCTATTCCAACTCTACTTCAATGACCTAATGAATTAATGGAATCAGAGTAATTTTTAGCCAATATATGAGGGATTACCCCAGACACCACAGAATTAGGAGATTCAATGGGTTTATGTATCATTTTTCTGATCAAATTAGTAAATTTGTACTCAAAACTAAAAGCATTTATTAGGTTTATTCTATGTTCTTGAGACCATCTTTGGCACTAAGAGCACCAAGGAAAATAATATGGACTATGCACTAGAAGACTTAACAATCACATAAGACAGGGATAGTGCAATTCAATAAGTACGATAGTGGCAACTGATATTGTACTTCTTGATTCTCTAAAGTTTTGTGAAGTGGGAGCCAAGATGGTGTCATAGAAGCAGGAAAATTCCCTGAGCTACCCCCATAACCACCTCAAAGACCTTTAAAATATTACTCTAAACAAACTTTAGAGCTACAAAACCCACATAGTAACAGAAAGAAATTAACCTCCCACTAAAGGCAGCCTAGCAGGCTGGCAGGAATGGCCCATAACAGCCCTCTGGGAGCAAAGCCCAACCCCCACCTGAGCCCAAGGTTTTACCCTCAAGGTAGCCACAACCAGCCGCCGCCAGAGGGTCTTTGGAAGAGTGGATCACCAGCAGCTGTGGTAGTTTCCAGAATTATAAAACCATAAATGCCAAAGACAAAGTGAGAGGTCAGTGTGAACGTTGGGAAAAGTGGGTCTGGTAGTGTGGTCCAGCCTCTGGCCCCAGAAAGAGAAGTGGCTGAGGCCATGCAGCTGCTGCTGTTGTGTGGCTGCTTCAGAGCTCCTGGCCTGAAAATTGCAGGGGGACCAAGCAACCAGGCTGAGGGGTAATTGCTCTTGTTTTAACATACTTGGATCTGGATTGATCTCTAGGGTGGAGGTCCTAGAGTGCATGATAGTCCAGATGCCATAGATGGTGGAGGCTTCAGAGAGGGCAGACAACTAACAGCTCCCGAAGTGTGAAAACCCCAAAAATTTGGGACAAAGCTCTCCTATCTGGAAACAGAATTCTACTGTGGTAAAAAGCTCAAAAGTCAAGTAATTACGTGGCAACATGAGCAAGGAAAGGAAGCAAAGAAAGCACAGTGATTCGACTTTGGATCTCTTTTTTGAAGACAAAATGTATCAAAGCATGGAATAGGAGGAAGACAACAAAATCAGAAGTCCTGCACCAAAAGTTTCCAAGAAAAACATGAACTGGTTATAGGCCATACAGGAGATTAAGAAGGATTTTGAAAACCAAATAAGAGAAGTGGAGGAAAATGTGGGAAGAGAAATGAGAATGATGCAAGAAAACTATGGAAATTGAGTCAACAGGGGGGCAGAGCCAAGATGGCAGAGTAGAAACAGCACTTCCACAGTGCTCCAGCCCACACCACTCCAAATCATGTAAAAGGAGGGCTCTGAACAACCTCTGGAGCTCCAGCACCCACAGAAAGACACAGAGAAGGTAACTTCCCACTGAGGAAAGCCAGGCAGCCTGGCAAGGAACAGCCAGCATAGGGCACTGGAAGCTGACAGCACAGTGCTCTGGGAGCCGAGCCCAGGACTGCGTGAGTCGGAGGTTTTAGCCCCTGGGCAGCCAGTCCAGCAGCCAGCTGGAGGGACCCCAGAACACCAGCAGCTGTGGTGATTCCAGAATTATCAACACAAAGTGAGAGGTTAGTGCCCTATGGACTTTGGGACCAGTATTTGGGAGCTCATCAGCTTCTTCCCCTGGGGGCTAGAAGTGGCTGAGGAGATGCAGCACAGACGCCATTTTGCAGCTTCAGTTGCAGCTTCAGTTCCTGGCCTGCAAACTGTAGGTGGATCTGGCAATCGGTCTGGGGGGGTAATCGCTCTTGCTTTAACCTCCCTGGATCTGGATTTCGGTCTGGTGGGGAGGTCTTGGGGTGGGTGTCCAGCTTGCCCGAGTGTATGGGGGTTTCAGGGAGGGCACCCAACTAATACCTCCAGCAGTTGAGAAGATCCCAAGGTTTGGGACGGAAGCTCCCCTGTCTGGTGGCAGAGTCCTACTGTGGCAACAAGCCCAAAAGTCAAGTAATTAAGTGGCAACATGCCTAGGCAAAGGAAACAAAATAAACAGGAAAATTTAACATTAGACTCCTATTGGGGGGGCGAAGAGGATCCAAGCTATAATGGAAGAAATGGCCCTGGAACTGATTTAGAGAGACAGCAATAATGAATGAGTATGATCCAGACATGAGAGATAACCTGTATGAATGCTGAGTGGCAAAAGAGGGCAAATCATCACCCCTTTGGACTCTAACATTGCATCAATAGATAGATAGATAGATAGACAGATAGATAGATAGATAGCTGGATGGATGGATGGAAAGATAGAAAGAGATAGTTCTGACATAGCATATCTATATACTTAAATATGCATACAGATAGTTGAGTATGTGTGTGTGTGTGTATGTGTAAACTATATATATGTAGTATGATACTAAAGGTCATTCATATATATATATATATATATATATATATATGTATATGTATATTGCCAGAGTGTATGGGGGCTTCAGGGAGGGCACCCAACTAATATATATATATATATGAATGACATATATATATATATATATATATGAATATATATTATATATATGAATGACCTTTATATATATGTATATATATATATATATATATATATATATGAATGAATGACCTTTAGTATCATACTTTGGATTTTGTACCTTATTCTACTTGTGACAGGACAACTTTAGAGGATGGTGAGCCATGGAATGACCTGCCTATAACTATTATGAAGACAAATAATTTTGGCAAGTTTGTGAAGAGTGGATTGGAGATGGGAATAAGTATGATCAATGAGAGAAATCATGTCTGTTAATATAGTACATTTCTATTTATTTCCATTCAATTCCCAAACATTTCCCAAAGGGAAAGATCTGAATTAACTTAGTAGCTAGGTAAGTGGAGAAGAACAATAATATTGGAGTGATGATGAGAAAGTAGAACCACCTGAAATTTGCAACTGATTATGTCTCCAGAAGGCAAGGAAAAGGAATCAGAATATACCTGAATTGTTACTATGTTTCTCAAAGCGACTGAGAAAATTTTATGGCTAATAAAAATAGGGATGTGAAGAAGAAAATATTTTAGGCATTGATGAAGATCTGAGCAAAATAACAGAGGCAAGGCAATGCAAGGTGAGATTAGAAGATGTGGACCAATTTTTCTGTGTGCTGAACACCATTTTTCTTACTTTTCCCCTCTATTTTATTTAAACTTCTATGCTTCTTGTGGGGAGGAGCTATGTTCTTACTCATTTTTAACTACTACAGACTAGAAGAGCACCTAAACTATAAGAAATGTTTCTTCATAAATATGTTTAGAATTGAATTGAAATTTACAAATGTCAGAAATAGATTCCTGGTATGTCTTTTAACAAGCAGCAAATTTGGTTGATTGGCATATCATTATAGTAAAGAAAATCAGTCTTCAGAATAGTGATACAGGAATAAAGATCTGGGGAAATATGAGTGGAAATGTATATCTGATATGTATCTAATTGAGGTAATAATTGGGGCACTGGAAATGAATGGAGCTAGCATTTAAGGGAATATTGAAAAATAAACCTCTGCAGGGCAATCAAGATGGTGGAGTAAAAACAGCTCTTCCACAGAACTCTTGCTCCCAGCACCTCCAAATTTATATAAAAGGGGAATTTGAACAACCTCTGGAGCTCCAGAATCCACAAAATGACACAGAGAAGCTAATCTCCCACTGAGGACAGCCCTGCAGCCCAGCATGGAACGGCCAGCTAATCACTCTGGGAGCCAAGCCCAGGCTATGATGAGTCCTAGGTTTTAGCCCCAGAACAGGCAGACCAGCAACCAGCTGGAGAGACTGAAGAACACCGGCAGCTGTGGCATTTCCAAAATTGCCTACACATAGATGCCAACTACAAAGCGACAGGTAGGTGCAGTATGGACTTTGGGACTCATTAGTGAGGAGAGGCCCTGCCAGCCCCAAGCCACTGAGACACTTTCAGCACAGGCACAGACAAACAGCAGCAGCAGTTTCTGGCCTGCAGCCTGTAGGGGACGTGACAATAAGTCTAAGGGTTAAGCTCTTTTGATTTAACCTATTTGGATCTGGATTGCAGTCTGGGGTAGAGGTCTTGGGGTGTGTGACCAGCTTGCCAGAGTGTGTGGAGGCTTCAAAGAGGGCACCCAACTAATATCTCCAGCAAATGAGAAAACCCCAGTGATTGGGAAAGAAGCTCCCCTGCCTGGTGGCACAGTCCTAATGTGACAACAAGATCAAAAGTCAAATAAATCAGTGGCAACATGCCTAGGCAAGAGAAACAAAATGAACAAAAAAGTCAACAAAAGAATACTACTTTGGGGTCAAAGATGATCAAAGCATGGAACAGGAGGAGGACTGGGAGGTCAGAACTCCCACACCTAAATCCCCAAATAAAAATATGAGCAGGTTACAAGCCATAGAGGACCTTAAGAAGCAGATAAAAGAAATGGATGAAAAATTTGGAAGAGAAATGAAAAAGATGCCATAAAAGTACAAAAGGAGAGTTGACAGCCTGACTGAGAAAAATAACACCTTAAAAAAATAGACTAACTCAAGTGGCAAAATTCAATGAGAATTTGGTTTTGCCTTTTTGCCTTCCTATTCCCCCCCTCCCTTGCAGCCACTCCCCCTTGCTTCTTCTACATGAGATAGTTTACCCTACCCTGTCACTCCCCATCTACTCTTGCCACTTTCCTCTCTCACCTCATAATTTCACCCCTTAAGTATCATCCCTTCCCAACAAATTCAACCTATGACCTCTATCCATGTATAACTGTAAACATATACACACACATTCACATATGTATTCGTATGACCATACACCCTTCTTCCATTATTTTCATAGTGAGAAAGATATCATCAGTCATAGTTATTGTTTTTCCATACAGGAATGTAAATAGTTCAACGTTGATAAGTTCCTTTTGATTTCTTTTCCCTGATTACCTTCTCAGGCATCTCTTGCTTCTTGTGTCTGGATGTCAGATTTTCTATTCAACTCTGGTTTTTTCCTCAAGAATGCTTGAAAGTCCTCTATTCCACTGAATGACCATATTTTCCCCTGAAACAAAATACTCAGTTTTGCTGGTAGGTGACCCTTGGGTTCATTCCCAGCTCTTTTGCCCTCTGGAATATCTTATTCCATGCCCTTCAAACCCTCAGTGTAGAAGCTACCAGGTCCTGTGTTATTCTGTTTGTGTTTCAACAATATTGAAATTGTTTCTCCCTGGCTGCTTGTAATATTTTCTCCTTGATCTGGGGATTCTGGAACCTGCCTATAATATTCCTGGGAGTTTACTTTTTCAGATGTTTTTCAGGAGGTGATCTGTGGATTCTTTCAACCTCTATTTTGCCCTCTGGATCTAAAACATCAGGGCAATTTTCCTTGAGAATTTCTTGAAGGGTGATTTCTAGGTTCTTTCTTTGATCATGGCTTTCAGGTAGTCCAATAATTTTTAAATTGTCTCTCCTGGATCTATTTTCCAGATCAATGGTTTTTCCCATGAGATATTTCACATTGCCTTCTAATCTTTCATTTGTTTGGATCTGCTTAACAGTATCTTGATTTCTCACAATGTCATTAGCTTCCATTTGTTCCAGTCTAACTCTGAAGGAATGAATCTCCTCAGTGAACTTTTGAGATTCTTTTTCTATCTGGCAAATTCGACTTTTTAAGGCATTCTTCTCCTCATTGCCCTTTTGGGCGTCCTTTGCCATTTGAGTTAGTCTATTTTTAAGGTGTTGTTTTCCTCAGTCAGGCTGTTGACCCTCATTTCATATTTTTCCTGCATCCTTCTAATTTCTCTTCCCAATTTTTCCTCCACTTCTCTTATTTGATTTTTAAAGTCCTTCTTAAGGTCCTCTATGGCTTGCAACCCGCTCATGTTTTCCCCTGGGGCTTTTGGAGCAGGACTTCTGACCTCACAGCGCTTGTCTCACTCTATGCTTTGATCCTCTTTGCCCCCAAAGTAGGAGTCTAAGGTTGCATTTTTCTGTTTCACTTGTTTCCTTTGCCTTGGCATGTTGCCACTTAATTACTTGACTTTTGGGCTTGTTGCCACAGGATGGCCTGGCGCCAGATGGGAACTTTCGTCCCGAATGTGTGTGTGGGGGGGAGGGGCAACTTCTGTTTCTGGCAAGCTGGAAACCCACCCACGACCTCCACCTCAGATCACAATCCAGATCCAGGGAGGTTAAAGCAAGAGTGGTTACCCCCCAAGACTGATCGCTGGATTTCCCTACAGTTTACAGGACAGGAGCCGGAGCTGACTGTGAAAACTACAAAATGGTGTGTCTCCTCAGCGGCTTCCAGCCCCCAGGGGAGGAAGCCGATGTGTTCCCCAAATACTGGTCCCAAAGTCCATAGGGCACTAACGTTTCACTTTGTCCTAGGCATGTCTATGTTGACCATTCTGGAATCTCCACAGCTGCTGGTGTTCTGGGGTCCCTCCATCTGGCTGCTGGCCCTGCTGCCCTGGGGCTAAAACTGCAACTCAGGTGGACCTGTGCTTGGCTCCCCGTGCACTGCGTGCTGCACAGCTGGCACTATGCTGGTCCTTCCTGCAGGGCTACTGTGCTGTCCTCAGCAGGAGGTTAGCTTCTCTGTGTCGTTCTGTGGGTGCTAGGGCTCCAGAAGTTGTTCAGCGTCCCCTTTTACATAGTTTGGAGGTAGTCTGAGGGGAGAGTGGCTTGGACACGCTGTTTCTACTCTACCATCTTGTCTCCGCCCTGACTTTGAAGCATACTTGAGGAAAAAACCAGAGTTGAATAGAAAATTTGACATTCAGATATGAGAAGCAATAGATGCTTGAGAAAGTAAGCAGGGAAAAGAAATCATCATGAACTTCTCAAAGTTGAACTTTTTGCATTCCAACATGGAAAAAACTATAACTGTAACTGATGAAACTTTTCTCAGTATGAAAATAGTTGAAGAAAGGTATATGTGAATGTGTGTATATATGTTTACAGGTATACATAGCTAGATGGCACAGGTTAAATTTAATAGGAAAAGATGATACTTAAAAGGTGAAATTAAGAGGTGAGAGAGGAATATAACAAGAGGAGATGGGGAAAGACAGAATGGGGTAAATGATTTCATGTAGAAGGAGCAAGGGAAAATGTTTACAAGGGAGGGGAAGTACAGGAAGGCAAAAAGGCAAAACCTTATTCTTATTGAATTTGGATCAGGGAGAGAATGACATTCATGCTAAATAGGATATCTCACCCTACAGGAGAGTAGGGTTTAGGGGATGAGAGGGGGGATGGTGGAAGGGAGGGCAAGAGGGAAGGGGGTGAGGGAAGTTGGAAGCACCCACTTCTGAAAAGGGACAGGATCAAAGTAGGGAATAGCCCAAGTGGGAGTTGGGATAGGAGGGAGGGAAATCTAGTCAGTCTTTTACAATACACCTACTATGGTAATGTTGCATAGCTACACATGTACAACCTATACTGAATTGCTTATCTTCCCAGTAAGGATGAGTGACAAGGGAGGAAGGGAATAAATCTGGAATTCAAACTTTTCAAATAAAATGTGTAAAAATATATAAATACTATTATTTATACTCTTTTACATATAATTGTTGAATAGGATGTGCAGGCATAGGGCACAGAGATTCACCTTGCCCTACTGAAAAAGTCGATGAGGGTATGGCAGAAGATATGGGAGAGAGCAGATGGTATTCTGGAGTGGGAGGTAGTGAAAAAATGGGGAAAAAATTGTAACTTAAAATCTGGCAGAAATGAATGCTGTAAACCATAATTTAATAAAGCATTTGGAAAAAAAAGAAAAAAGAAAAATAATCCCCTCCTCCAAAGCATTTTAAAATAATCCCTCAAGGCTTCACTCCATAGAGCTCCCTAAGATGGTGACTCCTATCCATCAACTTCTTGCTCAGTAGCAGGCTGAGAATGTCAATGTGAATATGAACCAGATAAAAGGAAAGCAAATAAGCAACATGTGAGATGTCAGAAATGTTTAAAATTTGAATGTTGGTCATATATACATAAGAAAAAGAAAATACTTGCATGGACCTTCAAGAACAGAGGAACTTTTTAAAAATATTTTAAAGAAAAAGAAAACAGGATTCTCTGGAGTCAAGATGGCGGAGGGGAAACAGAACTGCTGAGCTCCAGTTCCCACCACTTCCAATTTATGTAAAAGGGGACTCTGAACAAACTTTGGAGCTACAGAAGCCACAATATGACACAGGGAAGCTAACCTCCCGCTGAGGACAGCCCTGCAACTCAGAAGGGAGCAGCAAGCTCAGTTCTCTGGGAGCTAACCCCAGCCATTCTTGAGCCAAAGATTTTAGCCCCAGGGCAGGGCTGGCCAGCAGCCAGATGGAGGGACTCCAGAACACCAGCAGCTGTGACCCATTTCCAGAATTATCAACACAGAGAAGCTAAGGACAAAGTGAGAGGTCGTGCAGTATTGACTTTGGGATGAGTAGTTCAGAGTGTGTGGCTTTTGCACCCCAGGGCAAGAAGCCACTGAGATGCCTCTTTGCAGCTTCAACTCCTGGCCTGGAGACGGTGGGGGGAACAGGTGATCAGTTAGGGGGTAAGCACTCTTGTTTTAACCTTCTTGGATCTGGATTGCGGTCTCAGGTGGTGGTCCTGAGGTGTTTAACCAGCTTGTTGGAGCATGTGGATGCTTCTAAGAGGGCACTCAACTAATAACCCCTGCAGCTGAGAAAACCCCAATGTCTGGAACAGAAGCTCCCCTGTCTAGTGGCAGAATACTACCCTGGCAAAAAAGCCTAGGGGTCAAGTAACTGAGAGGCAACATGAGTAGACAAAGGAAGCAAAATAAAAAGATTACCTAAACTTTACACTCCTACTTTGGCGACAAAAAGGATCAAAGCATGGAACAGGAGGAAGACAATGAAGTCAGAACTCCTGCACCAAAAGCTTCAAAAGAAAATAACAGCTGGTTATAGGCCATAGAGGACCTTAAGAAGCAGATAAGAGAAGTGGAGGAAAAATTGGGGAGAGAAATGAAAAAGATGCAAAAAAGTACGAAAGGGGAGTCAACAGCCTGTCTAAGAAAAATAACACCTTAAAAAATAGACTAACTCAAATGGCAAAAGAGGATCAAAAAAAGGCAATGAGGAGAAGAATGCCTTAAAAAGCAAAATTTGCCAGATGGAAAAAGAATCTCAAAAGCTCACTGAGGAGAATCATTCCTTCAGAATTAGATTGGAGGAAATGGAAGCAAGTGACTTTATAAGAAATCAAGATACTATTAAACAGATCCAAACAAATGAAAGAATAGAAGGCAATGTGAAATATCTCTGGAAAAACCAATGACCTGGAAAATAGATCCAGGAGAGATAATTTTAAAATTATTGGACTACCTAAAAGCCATGATCAAAGAAAGGACCTAGAAATCATCCTTTAAGAAATTCTTAAGGAAAATTGCCCTGATATTTTAGACCCAGAGGGCAAAATAGAGATTGAAAGAATCCAGAGATCACCTCCTGAAAAAGATCCCAAAAAGAAAACTCCTAGGAATATTATAGCCAGGTTCCAGAATTCCCAGATAAAGGAGAGAATATTACAAGCAGCCAGGAAGAAACAATTTGAATATTGCGGAAACACAATCAGGATAGCACAGGATCTGGCAGCTTCTACACTGAGGGATAGAAGGGCTTGGAATGAGGGTAAAGGAGCTGGGATTAAAGCCAAGAATCACCTACCTAGATAGACTGAGTATCATGTTTCAGGGGAAAATTTGATCATTCAGTGGTATAGAGGACTTTCAAGGATTCTTGATGAAAAAAAAAACAGAATTGAATAGAAAATTTGACATTCATATACAAGAAGCAAGAGAAGCTTGAGAAGGTAAATAGGGAAAAGAAATCATAAGGAACTTATCAAAGTTGAACTATTTACATTCCCACATGTAAAAATGATCACTGTAACTTATGAAATGTTTCTCAGTATGAAAATAGTTGAAGAAGGGTATATAGGCATATGAATACCTATATGAATGTGTTTATATATGTTTACAGGTATACATAGATAGAAGGCACAAGTCAAATTTAATAGGAAGGGATGATACTTACAGTTGAAATAAATAGGTGAGAGAGGAATATAAGAAGAGGAAATGGGAAGATATAGAGTGGGGGAAACTATCTCATATAGAAGAGGAAAGGGAAATGGTAACACTGGAGCGGAAGAACAAAAAGGTAAAAAGGTATGACCTTATTCTCATTGAATTTGGATCAGGGAGAGAATGACATACATACTAAATAGGATATCTCACCCTACAGGAGAATAGGAGGGAAGGGCATGAGAGGGGGAATGATGGAAGGGAGAGCACTCTGGGGGGAATGGAGGTTGGAAGCACCCACTTTTGAAAAGGGACAGGATCAAATTAGAGAAGAGAACAAGTGGGAGGTGGGATAGGAGGGAGGGAAATATAGTTAGTCTTTTACAATAGATATACTATGGTAATATTTTGCATAGCTACACAAGTACAACCTACACTGAATTGCTTATCTTCCAGTAAGGGTAGGTGACAAGGGAGGAAGGGAATGAATTTGGAATTCAAAGTTTTAAAATCAAATGTTTAAAAATACATAAATACTATTATTAATATTATTTTACATATAATTGGGAAATAAAATATACAGGCATTGGGTCATAGAGATACACCTTGCCCTAATGTTAAAGTCTAAGGGGGTATGGGAGAAGATATGGGAGAGAGCAGATTGGGGGAGGGGATATCCTGTGGGACTACTGTTCTGGGGTGGTGGGTAGGGGAAAAACGGGGAAAAAATTGTAACTCAAAACCTGGTGAAAATAAATGATGTGAACCAGAAATTAATAAAGCATTTGAAAAATAAATAAAGAACTAAATTTCAAAATAAATGCATAAGAGAACAGATTGTTATTTACAATAAAGCACTGGAGAAGCTAATACAGAAAAAAGGCCATGAAAAAAAAAATCTGAGTGTTACCAGTTCCAGCAGCAGTATCATTGGGGTTTCAGTCAGTTATTCTTCATCAGAAAATGAATACTCTTCTACCTCTTCTTCCTCTGATGATAGCAATACTAAGGAAAGCTCTACTATTTGTCTTCATTAGCCTAGTTCTTCCTCTTCCTCTGATTCTGAGTCAGATTCCAACTCTTCCTGTAGCACCAACTATAGCACAGATAGTAGCTCTGATGATGAGCTACCAAAGAAGAAGAAAAAGAAATAGATTTAAAAATCTCTGATCATTTAGGAATGATGAGTTGACAGATGCTAATGTATTTATCAAAAGAGCAGTTCAAAAATGTTATGGCCAAATGAATTAACTGGTCAAAATTTTTATAATTCAAAAGCTTTCTAAATGTTTCACATTTTAAGGTCATAAAGATTATTAACAAAGGACGTAAAAAGCATTTCTTTTTATTTTAAGGAGAATTGTGTTTCATTTTTTATCTTAAAAATATATTTTTAAAATTTAATCAAAGCTGAAATCCAGTAAATCTGGTATTTATGTGCTGAAACATGTAAAATTATTCTCTTTGTATAATAAAGGCCATACCTTCTTTATACACTGATATTATATATGCTAACATTGGTTCCACTTGTTTTCAGGATAGTTCTGTAAAATAACTGGAAACAATGAATTTCTAATGGTTTTGGCTAAATATTACTATATTAGTCAGATTGAAATACAGTGTTACTACTATAAAGGTGTCACCTCATTGTTAACAAAGTTATATTTCTAAGTTTATCCTTACAGTTTTTGTTGTTTTTGTGATATGAGTTTGTTTTTTAACTTAACATCAGAAATGAAATGTAATGAGATGTGTACTACCTAGGTAGATATTTTTATTTGTGGGTAACAATTTTCAACTTTCTTGGGTTTCTATTTTATTTTCTTCTAGTTCCTTGAATGTTCAGAGCCATACTATTTTGAAGATAGAATGTCTGATAGGAAAACAATCGTCTAGAGTAAGCTAATGGAGAAGAAAACGGAAACTGAAATTACTTAGTTTAATCTTGGTGTCTTTTGATAAAAATATATGATAAAGAAGCAAATGGCTGCATGAAAGGTTTAATTAAATGTTTTTGGCATTTAAATGAACATATATACACACATTATGTGATAAAATATATATCCAATGGGTGAATGTGTGTGTGTGTGTCTGTGTGTGTGAAATTTGAAATAAGATGCTAACAAAGTTACCATCCCAGAAGAATGCCAGGTAAGTGTGTGGGAGGGGTGGGGAATGAAGCGTTTTTGTTTTTTGTTTTTTTTTTTCACAAATTTGAGACAAAACAAGTTATCTATTATTTTCAAAGTACACAAAAGAAGATTCTTTCCCTTTACTACTTTTGCAGTTCTTTTGTTGCACAACTTCCTTAGTCCTAGCATTGTAACAAAGAATGCATGTTAGATACATCCAGTATGTTTACAAAGACAGGATGAACACACTAGTTGAAATCCAGAATGAAAGATGCAGGTTAAAAATAAAATATTATAGTTATATATCTTAGTAGATAACAATTTGTTGTGATGAGTTTAATCAGTTGACATTTTTATCCTGTGATGTAGTCTTTTAACTTGATTATTGATGGTATTTCCTTTTGAGGGATGGGGGGGATGCAATAATAGTGGGGAAAATTTCAACTATCCTGATTTTTTGTTTCAATATAGTGTAAACTAGGGATAATCAACTATTTTTATATTTTAATGAGAATGTAGTGTAAAGTTACTTTAAATAAAATGTAATTCCATTTAAATTTTGAAAACTAAGTATCTGTCAGTCTTAAGGAGTCTTTAATTACTTGCATGTCTTAAAGAATCACTTGGAGAGATTGTAAATAAATTACTAGAACATTATTTGAAAGATTCATGTTAAAATAATGTACCAATTAATATGGAAACAACAAATTATCTAACAAGCACAAAAAAATAAAATAACGCCACAGGATGAATTTAGGCATTGGGGAAAATTGAATCAGCAGCACTGACAAGTGGAACTCTCAGATTATTTACATAATAAAGGGGTGAGACAACTGGTCTGAAGATTACAAGGGACACATTGCTAGCACTAGGTGCATGCCCAAAGGAGGATGTGGGTCACATATCTTGGTCACAGTCCCAGGGAAAGGGAGACCACTAGCACTAGCATGGGATTGCAGGGGAATAGAGATCCAGGTAACAGCTCCAGGGTACAAAAGAGTTCTTGTGATTGCTCACAGACCAGAGGACAGGCAAGAAGAGCAGAGACCATACCTCTCCTTAAATCATACCACCTTGGAAGAACTGAAAACTTGAAAGTCCTTAGAATTAGCTCTGAGAAATAGCAACACACACACACACACACACACACACACACACACACAACTAAAATTAAGGAGAGTTCCCCATGCACCCCAGGGAAAGAAGCCAATGTAACATAAAATTAAAAGACAAGAAATAGGATGGAAAAAATAAGAAGGAGAAGAAGGAGGAGGAGAAAGAGGAGGAGGAGGAAGACAAGAAGAAGAAGAAGAAGAAGAAGAAGAAGAAGAAGAAGAAGAAGTAGTAGTAGAAGAAGAAGAAGAAGAAGAAGAAGAAGAAGAAGAAGGAGAAGGAGAAGAAGAAGAAGAAGAAGAAGAAGAAGAAGAAGAAGAAGAAGAAGAAGAAAAAGAAGAAGAAGAAGTAGAGAGAGAGAAGGATTATCTTAATAAATACAGAAAAATGGGTGGAGACAAGATGGCCGAATAAAAGCAGGAACTTATTTGAAGTGCTCCAACCACTTCCAATACCTATTTAAAAAATGACTTTAACCAAATTTTAGAGCTACAGAACCCACAAAGTGACAGAGAGAGACAAATCTCCCATTGAAGGTAGCCCGGCAGGCTGACAAGAAGGATCTATCATACAGGGTTGGGAGCCAAGTGCAGTCCAGTGTGAGCCAGTGCAGACTTCAGAATAGTGAATCACCAGTAGCTGTGGCAGTTTCCAGACGTCTCAACCCATAAATGCCAAAGAAAAAGTTAAAGGTCAGTAGGGTACTCTGTTGGAACTGCGTGACATAATATTGCTGTCTGGCCCCTGCCCCCAGGGCTAGAGCTTGGTGGCTGGCATAGTGGATGCAGCTGCTGCCACATGGCTGCCTCTGGAGCTCCTAGTCTGCAGATCATAGGGGAACCAAGAAACCATTCAGAGTGTAATTTCTCTTGCTTTGACCTGCTTGGATCTGGGTCACAGTCTTGGGTGGTGGTCCTGGAGTGAGGAAAACCAGTGTGCCAAAGCTTGAGGTGGCTATATAGAGGGCACACGGCTCGTAGCTCTGACAACTGTGAAAACCCCAACAATTCAGGACACAGCTCTCTCCACCCTGGAAGCAGAGTTCTACCATGGCAAAGAGTTCAAATGTCAGGTAATTGGCTGGCAAGATAAGCAAAGAGAGGAAATTAAATCAGACCATAGAAACTTTTTGGGGGGACAAAAGGGATCAAAACATGGAACCAGAAGAAGGCAACAAAGACAAAACTCCTGCATCAAAAGCTTCCAAGAAAAATATGAATTGGTCACTGGCCATGGAGGAGCTCAGGAAGGATTTTGAAAACCAAGTAAGAGAAATGAAGGAAAAATTAGGAAGAGAAATATGAATGATGCAAGAAAGTCATGAAAAGTGAGTCAATAGCCTGCCAAAGAGACCCAGAAAAATATTGAAGAAAATGAGACTTTAAAAAGTAGACTAACTCAAATGGCAAAAGAGGCCCAAAAAGCCAATGAGGAGAAGAATAACTTTAAAAGCCAAACTGGCCAGATGGAAAAGGAATTTCAAAAACTCACTGAAAAGAATAATGCCTTCAAATTTAGATTGGAACAAATGGAAGCTAAGGACTTTATGAGAAATGAAGATTCTATAAAACAGATACAAACAAATGAAAAATAGAAGGCAATGTGAAATCTCATTGGGAAAACAACTGACTTGGAAAATAGATCCAGGAGAGAGAATTTTAAAATTATTGGATTATCTAAAAGCCAAGATCAAAAAAAGATTCTAGAAATCATCCTTCAAGAAACTCTCAAGAAAAATTCCCTGATATTCTAGAACCAGAGGGCAAAATAGAGGTTGAAAAAGATCCCAAAATGAAAACTCCTAGGAATATTATGGCCAAATGCCAGAGTTTCCAGATCAAGCAGAAAATATGATAAGCAGTCAGGAAGAAACAATCTGAGTGTTGTGGCAATACAATCAGGATAATACAAGATCTAGCAGCTTCTATATTAAGAGATCCAAGGGCTGGGAATATGATATTATGGAGGTCAAAGGAGCTAGGATTAAAACCAAGAATCACATACCCAGCATAGCTGAGTATAATGCTTCAGGGGAAAATATGGTTATTTAATGAAATGGAGGAACTCCAAGTATTCTTGATGAAAAATCCAGAGCCAAACAGAAAATCTGACATTCAAATACAAGAAGCAAGAGAAGTATGAGAAGGCAAACAAGAATAAGAAATCATAAGGAACTCATTAAAGGTGAAATATTTACATTCCTACATAGAAAAATAATAATTATAACTCATGAGACTTTGCTCAGTATGAGGATAGTTGATATATATGTATGTATATGAGGGTATGTGTGTGTATGTATGTATGTATGTATATGTGTGTGTGTTTGTGTATGTTTGTGAGTATGTGTATATGTATGTACATGTATACATAGACAGAGGGCAGAGGATGAGTTGAATATGAAGAGATAATATATAAAAAATAAAATTAGTCAGTGGGAGAGGAATATATTGGGAGAAGGAGAAAGTGAGAGATAGATGCGGGTAAATTATCTCATATAAAAGAGGCAAGAGGAAACTGTTAAAATGTAGAGGAAGAGCAGGATGGTGAAAGAGATTGAGTCAACCTTATTCTCATTGAATTTAGCTTAAGGAGGAATAACATACACACTCAATCAGGTGTCTTAGCCTATAGAAAAATAGGGGGGAAGGGGACAAAAAGGGGGATGATAGAAGAGAGGGCAGATTGGGGGGAGGGTAGTTAGAAGCACACATTTTTGAAAAGGTACAGTGTCAAAGTACAAAATAGAATAAGTGGGGGACAAGATAGGATGGAGGGAAATATAGTTAGTCTTTCACAATATAACTACTATGGAAGTGTTTTTGTGTAACTGAACATGTACAACCTATGTGAATTGCATGTCCTCCCAGTGGAGTGGGGGAGGGGGGAAGAAGGGAAAAAATCTGGAAATCAAAGTTTTTAAAAACTGTTTTAAAAATTGTTTTTTACATGCAACTTGGAAATAAGATATACAGCGCATAGAAATCCATCTTGCCCTACTAGATAGGGGAGGATATAAGAGAGAACAGATTGGGGGAAGGGGTATTCAGAAGGCCCGCTATCTTGGGGTGGGGGCAGGGGAAAGATGGGGAGAAAATGTGTAACTCAAAATCTTGTGGAAATGAATGTTGAAAACTAAAAATAAATAAATGGAAAAAAATTAATGTAGAAAAAACTTTTGACAAAATACAACACTCATTCCTTTTAAAAAGACTGGAGAGCATTCAAATAAGTGGTTTTTGTTCAGTGTTTTCAGTTATTTCTGACTCTCTGTGACTCCATTTTGGGGTTTTCTTGACAATTATACTGGAATGGTTCACCATTTCCTTCTCCAGCTCATTTTACAGATGAGAAACTGAGGCAAACCATTTTAAGTGACTGTAATGGCAAACACAGAAGTAGTTCACACATTGTTTCAGCTATTGAATTAACAACTTGTTTCAGTTCAAGTTTCTTTTGAGCCTTGAATCAAGTCTTTTAAGAAACAGAACGTGTGAACCCCACAGCTTGTGAATGCTAGAACTCATGAACTCCTGCAACAGGAAGGTGTGGAGCTAATGACCATATATACAGAAAAATTCCAGGCTAGAGACAACAGAACTGAGAAGAGGACTCTTGTTGCAGAGCTAATAAGGAGAAAACTTGTGAAACAGTAACTGTGGAGGACTTGAGGTGGATTGAACACTGTGAACTTCAATATGGAACAAGAACTTGATGAAGAACTGAACAAGGAGCTGGACAAGGAGCTGGGAGCTTTCTGCCTTTGAACTCAGGTGTCAGGTGATTAGATTCAGGTAGGAACTGGGACCACGGAAGAGGAACCATGAAACTTAGAGCCAGCCTCAAGTCAAACTGAAATAAGATTTTACTTGGATACTATGTACTGATTGAGAAGATTGTGATTTACTGTGACGTAGGGGTGGAGAACTTTGGCTTTTGTACTTTGTGATTTAATTAAGGATTTTGTGATTGACTAAATGAGTACACTTTGTTGAAAACTATGTGACCACTTTGGTGAATACTATGTGGCCATTTTAGTGATAATTTGTTGAACTGTGACATGGTGCATGCTGTACCTTGATTTTCTGTGAATATTTTGCTCTGGTTTGTTATTGAATAAATAGAGAATTCATTATACTATATAATCAGAACCTTGAAAGCTGTTCACAGCAGCAGTCCTCTGGAAAGCTGCTCATGTGTGGCTTTACAGTGACTTGCCAAGGATCATACAGTTAATAAGACATTTTAGACCAGATTTGAACTCATGAAGATGAATCTTCCTGATTCCAAGCCCATTGCTCTCATCAGGCTGCCTATATGTTCTAGAAATGCATATTGCTTTCCTTCAAATAATATGTTATTTCTATCTAAAACCAACAGCAAGTATTATCTATTTTGAGGATAAGTTAAAAGACTTCCCAATAAGATCAAGGGTGAAGCCAAGATGCCCATTATAACTATTATAATTCAATGTTTTGCTAGAATTTTCAACTATAGCAATAAGAGAAGAAAAAGAAATTGAAGACATTAGAATAGGCCATGAGGAAACAAAACGATCACTCTTTGCAGAGGATATAATGGTATATTAGAGAATCCTAAAGAATCAACAAAAATCTTGTTAAAACAATTAATTTAGCAAAGTTGCAAGATATAAAATAAACCCATACAAATCATCAGCATTTCTATTTGTTACCAACAAAGTCCAGTACTAGAAGACATAGAAAGAGAAATTCTATTTAAAATAACTATAGACAATATAAAATATTTGGGACCTTACCCCCCTTGACAAACTCAGAAACTATATGAATACGATTATAAAACATTTTTCACAGAAAAAAAGTTATATCTAACAATTATAAAAATATCGATTGCTCATGGGCAGTCCAAGATAATATAAGAAAAATGACAATTCTACCTCAATTAATTATCTGCTCAATGCCTTACTAAGCAAAGTTTGTGTGTGTGTGTGTGTGTGTGTGTGTGTGTGTGTGTGTATGTGTGTATTATAGAACTAGAAACAAAAAAATTGCCTGGAAGAACAAAAAGTTAAGAATATCAAGGGAATTAGGGAAAAAATATAATGGGAAGAAAAAGAGCCCACCCATTCCAGATCTCAAGTTGTTATAAAATAGCATTAATCAAAACAATGTGGTACTGGCTAAAAAAATAGAGTGGTGGTGCAGTGAAATAGATTCAGTACACAATGGTGAATGACCATAGTAATCTAGTGTTTGATAAAACCAAAGACCTGAGATATGGGGTCAAGAAATCACTATTACCAGAAGAATGGAAAAATAGTATGGTAGAAACTAGGTATAGATCAACATCTTGTACTTTATACCAAAATAAAGTCAAAATGAGTATGATTTAGATATAAAGGATATTACTATAAACAAAGTAGGAGCTCAAGGAATAGTTTACCTATCAGATAGACGGATAAGGGAAGAATTTATGACCACAGAAGATATAGAGAGCATTATAGGATATAAATTTGATGATATTGATTGTAATACATTATTTTTTCACAAACAAAACCAATGCAACCAAGGAAATGCAAAGAAAGAAAGCAGAAATCTGGGAAACAATTTTATAGCAAGTGTGTCTGAGAAAAGCCTTATTTCTCAAATATATAAAGAACTGAGTCAAATTTATAAGACTACAAGTCATTCTCCAATTGATAAATGTAAAAGATATGAAAAGGCAGTCTTTAGATGAAGAAATCAAATTTATCTATAGGTATATGAAAAAAATGCTCTAAATCACTAATGATTAGAGAAAGCCAAATTGACACAACTCTGAGGTAACTAGAAGATTAGCTAATATGACAGAAAAAGAAAAATAATAAATGTTGGAGGGGATGTGGGAAAATTGGGACATTAATGCATTATTGGTGGAGTAGTGAACTAATAAAACCATTCTGGAAAGTAATTTGGAACTACTGTCAAAGGACTATATAAAACTGTGCATAAGGGGTGGCTAGGTGGCGCAGTGAGTAGAGTGTTGGCCCTGGAGTCAGAAAGACCTGAGTTCAGATCAGGCCTCAGACACTTAATGCACATACAAACAAAAAAAAAAAAAAACCTAGCCGTGTAACCTTGAGCAAGTTATTTAACCCCAATTGCCCTCCAAAAAAAAAAAAAAAAACTGTGCATAGCCTTTGAGCACTACCATTGCTAGGTCTATATGCCAAAGACATTTTTTAAATGGGGGGAGGGATTTGTCTACACAAAACATTTATGGCAGCTCTTTTTGGTGACAATAATTGGAAATTAAGGGGATGTCCATCAATTGGGGAATAGCTGAACAAGTGATGGTACACAATTTTGATGGAATACTATTATTCTATAAGAAATGATGAATGGAATGATTTCTTGAAAAACTGGAAAGACTTACATGAACTGATGCGAAGTTTGAAGTGAGCAAAATGGGAACATTGTACACAGTAACAGTAATATTGTACAATGATCAATTATGCAATGATCAACAATTCTAAAGGACTCATGATGAAAAATGTTATCTACCTCTAAAGAGAGAAGAGATGGAGTCTGAATGAAGATGGAAAAATTATTGTTTGGTACCTTATTTAGTTTTTTTCATTTCTTGGTCTGTGTTTTCTTTTCCAATATGACTAATGTGGAAATATATTTTGCATGATTGTACATGTATAACCTATATCAAATTGCTTACCATTTCAGAAAGAGGAGAGGAGAAGGAGTGAAAGAGGGAGAGAATTTAGATCTGAATTTTTTTTAATTAATGTTAAAATTTTTTCAAATGCAATTTGAAAAAATAACATATTTCAAAAGAGGACAATAAGCCTATAGTAAGCTAATGCACAGGCATAAAACATTTTATTCTCTTTGTGATAGGTAGCTACTACAGGTTATTGAACCATGGAATGACTTGGTCACACACTTCCTGTTACTTAGGAAGGGTATTTGGTAGCTCTGTGAAGACTATATTTAAACTCGCAAAGTCTAGAATAATGAGAGTTTTTAGGGGATTATCAGAATAATCCAACTCAATTCCTTTTCATTTAATTAGTTGATATTTATTAAAGTTTAAGACAATGAGAGTTGGTTGAGTGGAGAGGAGGAAATAAGGGACTTTAGGAAATCAGAACCAACAGAAATTTGCTAGTTATTGGGTAGTAGCAGGCGATTGTCTAAAGCTTCAGGGTACTACTCAAGGGAAAAAGTTTTTAAATATTATAAATGAAAATATAAAAACAAAGTGGAAATCCAATACATTATTGAGGGTTACTAAAAAGAGAGAATAAGATCTTGTTTGAATTAATTAGATTTCACATGGCAAGTCCCCTTTCAAACTAATAAAATCAAAATCTCTAATCAAGAAGAAAAGCAGTAATGATTTAGGATTACAGCATTAGGTTAGGATTTTATATATTTTTTTACTTTTTCTTAGTGATAATTAAGTTCTGGTCAGATAAAGTTTATTGATTACAGGGTGAACTTTTTAGTTGCCTGATTCTGGATGTTCTCTAGCCTACATTCATCACTCCTCTCTCTGAACAGCTGGTTCATTTAGGCCTGTATAAACTCTACCCAAAGCTCTGTTGATAAGACACTGACACCAGAAATGGAATTCAGCAAAAATCTAAATCTCTCATTTATTGACTGATCAGCACTCTTATGACAACTTCCCATGTTTTTGCTATGATTATGGAGGATTTGTATCCATACTTCCAAATAAAATAAATAAATATTTAAAATTCCAGGACTTGAAGAATGTAATGATAATGGGAATTTGAAGATATTCCCTGACCCTTAATAGACCAAATATAAGCACTTGGATCCTATAGTAGGGGGAATTTGCTAAACAGGTGGAGCAGGAAGCTAAGAGTGAGAGCAGTTAGAGGATGTAGGCAAAGAGACAGCTAGGTATGGTTTGGCTCCCTGTTGTGTCATGGTGTATTACCTTCTTTATTGCTATGATGTATTTGGCTTTCTGGTTTGGGGATTCAGTTTTTTGGTGTCTGGATAGATGTTTTACTTCTATGTGGAGAGTCCATTACATTGTGCAATTCAGAACTATGCCAGAATATTCTTAGTTGCCATCAGTACTGTGAATACTGCATTGGTGCTTCAGAAGGTATATAATTAGATTGCCAATTTGGTGTCCCCATAATTAGGGGTTGGTTATGTGGAAGGACTGTTATAACACTAGGCTAATTTCTTCATTTTTTTAAACAAAAATGCCTTGTTAGGAAGACAACCTACAATAGTGCTGAGTGAACTAAGGTTAAAACCATTCTAATAGGTAATAAATAGCTAACATTTTTTATAGAATCTACTATGTGCCAGGCACTGTACTAAGCACTTTACAATTATTATCTCATTTGATCCTTACAATCATTCTGGGAGGTGAATGGCATTATTATCCCCATTTTACAGATGAGGAAACTGAGGCAGCACCCAGTGGTAAAGTTACTTGCCCAGGGTCACATAGCCTGTTAGATTTGGTTAGATTTGAACTCAGGTTTTCCTGACTCCAGGACTGGTGTGCTGTCCTCTGAATTAGCTTGCACCATCCTAACCAAATTCATAACCATGAAAACCAAATGCTAACTTTACCAAAAATATTACCTAGGGAAAATATTGTATCAGTCATACTATCAGGTGCACTACCTGGGCATATTATCATTTAATTCATCATTTGGGTTTTTTTGAGCACCTACTACTTGTCCAGAGTGCCAGGAATGCACAGAAAAGGGCAAAGAAAGAGAACAAGCCTTCATTAAGCACCTAGTATGTGCCAGACATGGTGCTAAATGATTCAAATTTTATCTCATTTGATCCTCACAACAACGCTGTGAAGTAGGTGCTATTATTATCCTCATTCTGCAGTTGAGGAACTTGAGGCAAATGTTAAGCAAGTTATCTAAGGTCACAGAGCTCCCAAGAATTACTGAATCCTGAAAAAATTAATTCATTTAATATAGAGCTATTCTTCATCTTCAGCTAACATAAATATCAGGCATCCTGAAAGTTTCAGTAGAATAGATAATCTGAAAGGAGTAAAGGTTTTAGGTTAGTATTCATATGTTCATGGAATTATGGAAGGAATGGTATACATCATAAGATGCTACATGGGCTGAAAGTTTTAGAAATTCAGTCCAAAAATGATATCTTTGCCAAATTCCCCATGTAGTCCAGGAAAGATTCAGGTGCTGGGGTCAAGGATGACTATGTATATCTACACAGTGCAATGGTGTAACAAGTGTTATCACAGATTCACGTTATGTAGCATAAGGCTGAGAACCCAAAGACCACTTGAGCTTACCTCCCTCAAAGGGCATAGATGGACCACTATGAAAACATATTCCCATGGGAATTATTAGAGAACCATGCCAGTTTTCCCTAGATTTCAAAGGAAAGATTTATTCTCTTATAATTAAAGGGCAAATTTCACCAAAAGAACAGTCATTACATTAGAAAATATTCTTCCATGTAATGCAATAAGAAAGAGACGATTCATGGAAAAGAAGTTGAAATATATGACAAGATTTTTGAAAATACTGATTTATAAAGTGGAGGTTTTGTTATAAATGTACAGAGAGACTATGGAGCATATGTAGATAATATGTAACTGGTTCTAATATACTAACTATACAGTGAACGGTAACTTCTTGATTGACTACAATTGGGATTCCCAAAATGGTGACCCCTTCCAAGGTTATGTTCTTTCTCCTGGCTATTCTTTACTGATAGTGTTTGATAAGAAACAACACAGTAAAGTGAGCCATTGGTCATCCAAGGCTGGTATGTGGCCTCATAACTATAAATCTTAGTCCTTTGCTTCAGAATTTGTTCTTATTTTATGTGAAGGAGATTGATTTGGAGGAGGTTCTAACCTTGCAAATTTCAAGAGGTCAGGAGATCAAGCTTTCTGGGGAAACCTAGCATCTGGCAGTACAAGAGTATAGTATTATGGAAATCCAAGAGTCCAAAAATCTAGTCCACACTGGCCTTTTCTTTCTTTTTGTTTTTGCCTTTTGAAAGGCAGTTGGGGTTAAGTAACTTGCCCAAGGTTACAAGGATAGTTTTGTGTGTGTGTGTGTGTGTGTGTGTGTGTGTGTGTGTGTGTGTGTTAAGTGTCTGAGGCCGGACCCAAATTCAGGTCCTCCTGACTCCAGGTCTGGCGCTTTACTCACTGCACCACCTAGCTGCCCCTACGTTGGACAGTTCAACCAGACCATTGAGAAGGAACTGCTGAGACCCAACCCAGGGTAGTTGAGATAATGACTCAGTTATCAAAGTCATATTTTGGAAATAAAATTGGTGAGACCAATGATGTGTACAAACTGTGCTAAGTCTGAAATCATTCTTCCCAGAGACCATATCTGTATTGGAGGGAAGAGTATGTCCCCAAACTACTAAGAGAAAGTGTTTGTCTTTCTGTTCTCATTTTATCTTTGAATTAAATATCACCATTATAAAATCAAAATGATATTAATTAGTTCAATAGAACTGGGACATTAGTCAGTATCTGATAAGTAACACCACACCAGGAATGGAAAGTATTAGAAAAAGATACCCAGGGAAATGAGAGTCAAATTTACAAGAATAAGAGCCATTCTCCAATTGACAAATGGTCAAAGACTATGATACTATGATACTATGAACAAGCAATTTTCACAGGAAAAAATCTAAGCTATCAATAGCCGTATAAAAAAAATAATCTATTCTGGGCAGCTAAGTGGTGCAGTGAATAGAGCACTGGACCTGGAGTCAGGAGGACCTGAGTTCAAATCTGATCTCAGACACTTAACACAAAAACTAGTTGTGTGACTTTGGGCAAGTCACTTAACCCCCATTGCCCTCCGAAAAGCACAAAAAAAAATCTATTTTGTTGTCATTCAGTTGTTTCACTTGTGCACAGATCTTCGTGACCCCATTTGGAGATTTCTTGGCAAAAATACTGGAGTAGTTGACTATTTCCTTCTCCAGCTCACTTCGTAGATGAACTTGAGATAATCAGGGTTAAGTGACTTGCCCAGGGTCACACAGCTAGTGTGTGAGGCCAAATCACAAAGAAGAATCTACCTGATTCCAGGCCCAGCACTCTATCCAGTGTGCCCCACTTATTTGCGCCCCCAATATTAACAAGAAATATGTTAATTAGGTGAATATAATTTTTTAAAGTTAGATATGATAGACCTCTGGAGAAATTTGAATGGGAATAGAAAGGAATGTGCCTTTTTTTTCAGTGGTACATGGCGCCTACATAAAAATTTCCCCTCTCAGACCTAGATAAATCTAACCGAAAAATAGATGAATACACAAGAAAGAAGTTAAGAAGATGAAAAGTATTTTAGAAAAAATTATATAAAATAGACCTCTGGAGAAAATTAAATAGAAATAGTGATATATGGCACCTACACAAAAACGGACCATGCATTAGAGCATAAAATCTTCATTATATCAGATGGAATGAACAATGGCAAAGAGGAAACAAAACCAAAGAAAAGAAAGAGAGCAGGTAATTTGCTTCAATCTGGATTCAAACTCTTTTCTTTCTACTTCTTTTTCTGAATATAGAAATCTCTCTCCATCATGAGTCTTTTGGAGTTGTCTTATAACCCTGCATTGCTGAGAAGAGTTCAGTCTATCAAAGTTGGTCATCACGCATATATTGTATCTGTAACTGTGTAGAAATGTCTCCTGGTTCTGCTCTTCTTATTCAGCATCATTTCCTATAAGCTTCTCCAGGTAAATATGAAGTCCATCTGCTCCTGGTTTCTTATAGCACAATAGTATTCCATTATATTCAGATACCATAACTTGTTTAGCCATGTCTCAAATCATGGGCATCCCCTTAATTTCTAATTATTTGCTACCACAAAAAGAGCTGCTATAAATATTTTTGTACATATGGGTCTTCCTCCCACATCTGTGATCTCTTTAGGATACCACCCTAGAAATGGTATTGCTGGGTCAAAGGATATGAAATTACTTAAAGCCCTTTGACCATAGATTCAGATTGCTCTCCAGAATGATTGAATCAGTTCACAACTCCTCCAGCAATGCAATAGTGTTCCAATTTTTCCACATCTTCTCCAGCATTTATCATTTTCCTGTTTTGTCATCTTAGTCAATCTGAATAGTGAGATGTGGTACTTCAGAATTGTTTTGATTTTCATTTCTCTAATCAATAGTGATTTAGAGCATTTTTTCATATGCTTGTAGATATCTTTAATTTCTTCCTCTGAGGACTGCTTTTTCATATCCTTTGACCACTTATCAATTGGGGAATGTCTTGTAGTCGTATAGATTTGACTCAGTTCTCTGTATATTTTAGAAGTGAGACCTTTATCAGAGACATTGGTTGCAAAAATTCTTTCCCAATTTTCCACTTGCCTCTTAATCTTGGTTACATTGGCTTTGTTTGTACATAAGCTTTTCAATTTCATGTAATCAAATGCTCTCTAATCCTTGTTTCATCATAAAGTTTACCCCTCTCCATAAATCTGACAGGTAAACTATTACTTGCTATCCCAGATTGCTTACATTATCATCCTTTACACCTAGATCATGAACCCGTTTAGAAATAATTTTGGTATACGTTGTTAGAAAATGGTCTATGCCCAGTTTCTGCCATACTATATTCCAGTTTTCCCAGCAAGTTTTGTCAAATAGTGAGTTCTTATGCCAACAACTGGGGACTTTGAGTTTATCAAAGATTAGATTAGAGTCATTGACTGCTGAGTCTCCTGTATCCAATCTATTCCGTTGATCCACTGCTCTATTCCTCAGTTAGTTCTAAGTAGTTCTTTTTCTTTTATTAATTTATTAGTTTAGTTTTAGTTAACAAGTTTCAATTCCATAGTTCCTTGATTTTCAAATTTCCTTTTCCTCCCTTCCGCTACCCCCCACGACAGCATATAGTCCAGTATAGGATCTGCAAATACATTCATATTAGACATTAGTCCAATTACAAAGGCGTATTGTACTAGGTGGGATGAAAAGTGGTAAAGAAATAAAACCAAACAGTGAAAAGAAAAAGATCAATTAGTTTGCTTCCATCAGGATTCAAGCTCAGTTCTTTCTAGTTATATCTCTATTTGTCGCATTTCTCTCCTTCATGAGTCTTACGGGATTGATTTATATAACTGCATTGCTAAAAAGAGTCCAGTCTGTCATAGTTGGTCATCACACATATGTTGTGTCTCTGACTGTATACAAATTTCTCCTGATTCTACTCTTCTCACTCAGCATCAGTTTGTATAAGCCTCTCCAGAGAAATATGAAGTCCGTCTCCTCCTTGTTTATTATAGCACAATAATATTCCACTACATTCATATATCCACAACTTGTTTAGCCATTCCCCGATTGATGGGCACCCCCTTAATTTCCAATTCTTTGCAACCAGGAATAGAGCTGCTATAAATATTTTGTACATATGGGTCTTCCTCCCTCTTCTATGATCTCTTTGAGATATAACCCTAGAAGTGGTATTGCTGGGTCAAAGGGTATGAAATTATTTATAGCCCTTTGGGCATAATTCCAGATTGCTCTCCAAAATGGTTGGATGAGTTCACAACTCCACCAGCAATGCATTACTCTTCCAATTTTCCCACAACCTCTTCAGCATTTGTCATTTTCCTGTTTTGTCATCTTAGCCAATCTGACTGGAGAGATGTGGTATCTCAGAGTTGTTTTGATTTGCATTTCTCTAATCAATAGTGATTTAGAGCATTTCTTCATATGCTTATAGATATCTTTAATTTCTTTCTCTGAAAACTGCCTGTTCGTATCCTTTGACCAATTATCAGTTGGGGAATGACTTGTATGCTTATAGATTTGACTCAATTATCTGTATATTTAAGAAATGAGTCCTTTATCAGAGACATAGGTTGTAAAAATTCTTTCCCAATTTCCCACCTCCCTCTTGATCTTGGTTACATTGGCTTTGTTTGTACAGAAGCCTTTAAATTTAATGTAATCAAAATTATCCATTTTGCATTTTATAATGCTCTCTAATTCTTGTTTGGTCCTAAAATCTTCCCCTCTCCACAAATCTGACAGGTAAAGTATTCCTTGCTCTCCCAGATTCCTTACAGTATCATCCTTTATACCTAGATCATGTACCCATTTAGACTTGATTTTGGTATATGGTGTTAGATAATGGTCTATGCCCAGATTCTGCCATACTGTATTCCAGTTTTCCCAGCAGTTTTTGTCAAATAGTGCATTCTTATCCCAAAAAGTGGGGTCTTTGGGTTTATCAAACAATAGGTTACTATATTCATTTAACTGCTGGATCTCCGGTGCCCAATCTATTCCATTGATCCACTACTCTACTCCTCTGCCAGTACAAAACAGTTTTTATGACTGCTGCTGTATAACACAGATTAAAATCTGGCATAGCTAGTCCACCTTCCCTAGCATTTCTTTTCATTAATTCCCTTGATATTCTAGACCATTTGTTTTTCCAAATAATTTTTTTTACTATTTTGTCTAATTCTAAAAAGTAGTTTGTTGGTAAATTGATTGGTATGGCGCTAAATATATAATTTAGTTTGGGTAAAATTGTCATTTTTATTATATTAGCTCGACCCAGTCATGTGCAATTGATATTTTTTCCAATTAGTTAGATCTGATTTTATTTCTGTGAGAAGTGTTTTGTAGTTGTGATCATATAGGTCCTGGGTTTGTTGGTAGGTAGATTCCCAAATATTTTATAATGTCTACAGTGACTTTAAATGGGATTTCTCTTTCTATCTCTTGCTGTTGAGTTTCATTAGAGATATACAGGAATGCCGAGGATTTATGTGGGTTTATATCATATCCTGCAACTTTGCCAAATATATTTATTTTCTCAAGTAGTTTTTTACTTGATTCTCTAGGATTCTCTAAGTATATCATCATATCATCTGCAAAGAGTGATAGCTTGGTCTCTTCTTTGCCTAATTTGATTCCTTTGATTTCTTTTTCTTCTCTAATTGCTAATGCTAACGTTTCTAGTACCAGATTGAATAAGAGGGGTGATAGTGAACACCCTTGTTTCACTCCTGATCTTATTGGAAAGACTTCTAGTTTATCCCCATTGCATATAATACTTACTGATGGTTTTAAATAGATGCTATCTACTATTTTAAGGAAGGCTCCATTTATTACTTTACTTTCTAGTGTTTTCAATAGGAATGGATGTTGTACTTTGTCAAAAGCCTTTTCTGTATCTATTGAGATAATCATGTTGTTTCTGCTAGTTTTATTGCTGATATGCTCAATTATACTGATGGTTTTCCTAATATTAAACCATCCTTGCATTCCTGGAATAAATCCTACCTGATCAAAGTGTATTATTTTTGTAATAAGTTGTTGGAGTCTTTTGGCTAATATTTTATTTAGAATTTTTGCATCTAAATTCATGAGGGAAATTGGTCTATACTTTTCTTTCTCTGTTTTATCTCTTCCTGATTTAGGAATCAGTACCATATTTGTGTCGTAGAAAGAATTTGTTAGGACTCCTTCTTCACTAATTTTCCCAAATAGTTTGTAGCGTATTGGAATCAATTGTTCTTTAAATGTTTGATAGAATTCACTAGTAAACCCATCTGACCCTGGAGATTTTTTCCTAGGGAGTTCATTGATGGCTTGTTTGATTTTTTTTTTCTGAGATGGGATTATTTAGGTAATTCACTTCCTCTTTAGTTAATCTGGGCAACTTGTAATTTTGTAAATATTCATCCATTTCACTAAGATTGTTATATTTATGTGCATACAATTGGGAAAAAATAATTCCTATTATTATTTTGATTTCCTCTTCATTGGAGGTAGATTCACCCTTTTCATTTTTGATACTCATAATTTGGTTTTCTTCTTCTTTTTATCGTATTGACTAAGGGTCTATCAATTTTATTGGTATTTTCATAAAACCAGCTCTTAGTTTTATTTATTAATTCAATAGTTTTCTTAGTTTCAATTTTATTAATCTCTCCTTTGGTTTTCAATATTTCTAATTTAGTAATTAATTGCAGATTTTCTATTTGTTCTTTTTCTGGCTTTTTCAATTGCATGTCCAATTCATTGATCTCCCTTCTCTCTGCTTTTTTCAAATATGCACTCAGGGATTAAAACTTCCCCTAAGAAGTGCCTTTAATGCATCGCACAAATGTTGGTGTGCTGTCTCATTATTATCATTCTCTTGAATGAAATTATTGATTATTTCGATAATTTCTTGTTTGACCCATTCATTCTTTAGCATTAAATAGTTTAATTTCCAATTAGTTTTTAGTCTATCTTTTCTTGGCCCCTTATTGCATATAATTTTTATTGCATCATGATCTGAGAATGATTAATTTAATATTTCTGCCTTTCTGCACTGAATTGTGAGGTTTTTATGCCCTAGTATGTGGTCTGCTTTTGAGTATGTACCGTGCACTGCTGAGAAGAAAATAAATTCCTTTATTCCCCATTAAGTTTTCTCCAGAGATCCATCATATCTAGTCTCTCTAAAATTCTATTCACCTCCTTAACTTCTTTCTTGCTTATTTTGAGGTTAGATTTATCAAGTCCAGAAAGGGGGAGATTAAGGTCCCCCACTAGTATAGTTTTGCTATCCATTTATTCCTCTAATTCCTTTAACTTCTCCTGCAGGAATTTTGATGCTATACCACTTGGTGCATATATATTAAATAATGATATTTCTTCATTCTCAATGGTGCTTTTAGCAGGATATAGTTTCCTTCCTTATTACTTTCAATTAGATCTATTTTTGCTTTTGCTTTATCTGAGATAAGTATTGCTACCCCTGCTTTTTTTTTACTTTAGCTGAGGCATAATAAATTCTACTCCAACCTTTTACCTTTGCCCTGTGGGTATCCCTTTGTTTCAAATGTGTTTCTTGTAGACAGCATATTGTAGGATTATGGTTTTTAATCCATTCTGCTATCTGCCTCTGTTTTATGATAGAGTTCATCCCATTCACATTCACAGTAATGATGACTATCTGTCTCTTCCCCTCCATCCTATTCCCTCCCCAGTTTATGTTTTTCTTTCTTCCTTCTCTCTTCCCCTCCTTGAAGTTTTCCCTTTTGACTGCCCCCTCCCTCAGTGTTCTCACACAGTGACCCCCCTTCTTAACCTACTCTCTTCCCTTACTACTATTTCCCACCTCTCTAATCCCCCCCTTTAGTCTCCTCCTTTTTAACCCCCCCTTACCCTCCCACTACCTATAGGACACAATAAATTTTTATACTTATCAGAGTAAGTTACCCCCCATTTGACTCAAAACCAATGAGAGTAAATTTCAAACAGTGCTCCTCTCCCTCCCTCCTTTTCCTCTATTTAATGAATTTATGTGTCTACTCACATTAGAATCTTAAACTACACTGATTAAGTTCATCCCTCTTTGAACCAGAACCAGTGAGAATAGTGTTTAAATGATGTTCCTCTCCCTCTTTCTTTTCCCTCTACTATAGTGTGTTTTAATGCCTCTTCAAATGGCATGTTTTACCTTTTCCAATCTCATCCTTTCCTTTAATCCCATTATAGTCCCTTTGATACCCTTAATAGGTTTTTTTTTAAGTCTTCAGGTTAGTGCATTCATACCCACACCCTCTAAGTTTAACCCTTTTGAAGGTCATGATAATCATAAAAATTTGGATATTGACAGTTATCAGCTCCTCATATAGGAATGTGAACATTTTGCTCTTGTTGCATCCCAAGTAATGAGCATGTGTGTATGAGTGTGGGTGTGTGCACATTTGTATGTGTGACTCTGTCTTTTCCTTGTTTACCTTTTTATGTCTTTCTTGAGCCTTGTAATTGGGGCTCAGTTTTTCCATTGAGCTCTGGCTTTTTCATCAGGAAAGTCTGGAAGTCCCTTATTTCATTAAATGACCATCTGGTAGACCAATAATGCTTAAGTTATCTCTCCTGGATCTGTTCTCCAGGTCAGTTGTTTTTCCAGTGAGATATTTTACATTTTCTTCCAATTTTTCAATGGTGTTGTTTTGTTTGGTTGACTCTTGGTGCATCATAGAGTTCTGAGTTTCAATTTGATTGATACTAATTTTTAGCGAATTACAGTCTTCAGTTAGTTTTTGAAGGTCCTTTTTAGGTTTTTAGGGAGGTATTTTCTCCAATAACTTCATTATTTTACTTTTTAAGGATTTGTTTTCTTCAATTAGACTTTTTTCCAAGTTGGTCACTGCCTCCCTGATTTGGTCTTTAAAATCTTTCTTAAGCTCCTCCAAGAATGCTATTTGGGCTTGAGACCAGTTTGTATTTCCTTCTATTGTCTCAGGTGTGGGTAAAGAGTCCAAATTGTCCCGTGTATTTGGTTGTTCTTGACCTACATAGAAAGCTCAGATCAATTTTCTTGCCTTCCCCTTCTCCTTCTCAGCTTCCTTCCTTCCCATTGTGATTTCCTATTTCTTAATTTCTCAGGCTGTGAGCTAAGGGCTCATTGGTCATTGACTTTGAATGCTGTAGCCTCTGGGTACCTAGTCTGTGGCTAAGGCAGGAATCTCAGAGAGGAAGGTAGATGCACCTAGAGTACTCTGTGGAGTTGGGTGGAACTGACCACTTCAGATTTCTGCCTCTATACCCCTGGGCTATAAGCAGGCTTTTGTTGTTCAAGTGAGGTGGGGTTCATTGGGACCCCTCCCTCTCTTCTCTCCCATCCCTTCTTGGAGACTCCCAAGCCTGAGGCTATTTCCACTAACTTGGGATTTCAATCTGGGTTTGGGACTTATCTTTGGGTTTTCTACTTCATGAAGGAGGGATGGGAGGATCAGAGCAACTAGAATTTACTTTGCCATTCTAGCCCTTGTAGTATATAGGCAGGCAATTTCTAAACTTCCAGGCTGGAACCCGCTAGCTGCAGGAGAAGCTGCTGTCTCCACTGGGGGCCCAACTCTCCTACCTTGCTCCAATGATTCCTCCAATCCCCTTGTGAAAAGACGGTGAGATGACCAAGATTCTTCCTTGGTAAGTCTGTAGGCTGGGGCTTCTTCTCTCTCTGGTGTAGTCTGCTTGTCTGCTCTTAAGTCTGAGCTGTGCAGGCCCCACTTGCTCAGCACTCACCCTGTCTGGACACACTGGGCACTTTCCTGGGCTGGATTCTGCCACAATCCTTCTCCAAGTGGATTTTGTCACTCCAGAATACATTCAGATTCACTTTTTAAGGTTTAGTGATAGGATTCACTAAGGAGCTTATCGAAGTTACTGCTTCCTTTTCTCCATCTTGGCTCCACACCTCGCCCCCACCCCCCAGCAGTTCCAAGTAGTTCTGATGACTGTTGCTTTATAATACAGATTAAAATCTGGTATAACTAGGCCACATTCCCTAGCCTTTCTTTTCTTTAAATTAATTCCCTTGATATTCTGGACCTTTTCTCCTTCCAAATGTTACCATTATTACTATATTTTCTAGTTCTATACTATAATTTTTTGGTAAATTGATTGATATGGCTCAAAATATGTAGTTTAATTTAGGTAAAATTGTCATTTATTGTTATTTTTATTATATTACCTCGACCCAGCCATGAGCAATTGATGTTTTTCCAATTAGTTAGATCTGACTTTATTTCTGTAAAAAGTGTTTTGTAGTTGTGTTCATATGGGTCCTGGGTTTGTTTTGGCAGGAAGATTCCCAAGTATTTTATAATGTCTACAGTGACTTTAACTGGGATTTCTCTTTGTATCTCTTGCTGTTGAATTTCAATAGAAATATACAGTAATGCTGAGCCCAGGCCAGAGTGAGTCGTGGTTTTAGCCCCAGGGCCAGCAGCCAGCTGGAGGGAACTGAGAACACCAGCAGTGGAAGCTATTCCAGAATTCTCAACACAGATATGCCTATGACAAAATGAGAGGTTAGTGGCCCCTATGAACTTTGGGACCAGTATATGGGAACACTTCTGCTTCTTCCCCTGGGGGCAAGAAGAGGTTGAGGAGACACTGCACAGCTGCCATTCTGCAGCTTCAGTTGCAGCTTCAGCTCCTGGTCTGAAAACTTTAGGGGGATCCATCGATTAGTCTGGGGGTTAATTGTTCTTGCTTTAGCCTCCCTGGATATGGATTTCAATCTGGGGTGGAGGTCTTGGGGTGTGTGTCCAGCTTGCCAGAGCATGTGGAGGCTTCACAGAGGCCACCCAACTAATACCTCCGGAACTTGAGAAGACCCCAGCATTCGAGATGGAAGCTCCCCTGTCTGATGGCAGAGTCCTACTGTGGCAACAAGCCCAAAAGTCAAGTAATTAAGTGGCAACATGCCTAGGCAAAAGAAACAAAATGAACAGAATAATGCAACATTAGACTCCTATGTTGGGGGCAAAGAGGATCGAAGCAGGGAACAGGAGGAAGTCTGTGAGGTCAGAAATCCTGCTCCAAAAGCCCCAAAGGAAAATATGAGCTGGTTACAGGCCATAGAGGACCTTAAGATGCAGATAAGAGAAGTGGAGGAAAAATTGGGAAGAGAAATGAGAAGTATGCAGGAAAAGTATGAAATGAGAATCAACAGCCTGACTGAGGAAAATAACACCCTAAAAAATAGACTAAATCAAATGGCAAAGGAAGCCCAAAAGGACAATGAGGAGAAGAATGCCTTACAAAGCCGAATTTGCCAAATGGAAAAAGAATTCCAATTACATGTAAAATATTATTAATAATAGTATATATATATATATGCAAATATATGTGTATATATGTATGTGTGTATGTATGTGTATATATGTCTGTGTGAGTGTGTATATATATGCAAATATATGTATATATGTGTGTGTATATGTGTATATATGTGTGTGTGTCTGTGTGTGTCTGTGTGTGTGTGTGTGTGTGTATATATATATAAAACATTTGATTTTAAAACTTTGAATTCCAGATTCATTCCCTTCCCCCCTTGTCACCCACCCTTACTGGGAAGATAAGCAATTCAGTATACATTGTACATGTGTAGCTATAGAAAACATTACCAAACTAGATAGATTGTGAAAGACTGACAACATTTCCCTCCCTCCTATCCCACCTCCCACTTGTTCTATTCTCTACTTTGATCCTGTCCCTTTTCCAAAGTAGGTGCTTCCAACTTCCCTACGCCCCAGCCTGCCCTCCCTTCCATCAACTCCTTCTAATTTCCTTCCCCCCTACTTTCCTGTAGGGTGAAATACCCTATTTAGTGTGTATGTCATTCCCTCCCTGAGCCAAATTCAATGAGAATAAGGTTGACTCATTCCCTTTTGCTTTCCTGTTCTTCCCCTCCCTTGTAACCATATTCCCTAGCATCTTCTATATAAGATAGTTTAACCCATTCTGCCTCTCCCCATCTCTTCTCATTATCTTCCTCTCTCACCTCTTAATTTCACCTTTTAAGTATCATCCCTCCCTATTAAATTGGTCCTGTGTCCTCTATCTATGTATACCTGTACCCATATATACATACATTCACATATGTATTCATAAGCCCTAATACCCTCCTATATAGACACACACACACACACACACACACACACACACACACACACACACAAACATACATATATTTGTATGTATGTGTAAACACACATACTGTGTGTATATATATATATATGTACGTGTATACACTCATACTGTATATATATACATATATGTATATGTATACACATATACTATATATACATACATATATATATATATATATTTCTATTCTCTTCAACTATTCTCATACTGAGAAAAGTTTCATAAGTTACAATTATCATTTTTCATGTAGGAATGTAAATAGTTCGACTTTGATAAGTTCCTTATGATTTCAATTCCCTGTTTACCCTCTCATGCTTCTCTTGCTTCTTCTATCTGAATGTCAAATTTTCTATTCAGCTCTGGTTTATTCATCAAGAATACTTGAAAGTCTTCTATTCCACTGAATGAATATATTTTCCCCTGAAACATGATACTCAGTTTTGCTGGGTAGGTGATTCTTGGATTCTTGGTTTTAATCCCAGCTCCTTTGACCTCCAGAATATCATATTCCAAGCCCTTCAATCCCTCAGTGTAGAAGCTGCCAGATACTGTGTTATCCTGGTTGTATTTCTACAATATTCAAATTTTTATTCCTGGCTGCTTGTAATAGTTTCTCCTTTATCTGGGAACTCTGGAAACTGGCTATAATATCCCTACAAGTTTTCTTTTGGGGATCTTTTTTCAGGAGGTGATTGGTGGATTCTTTCAACCTCCGTTTTGCCCTGTGGTTCTAAAACATTGGGGCAATTTCCTTGAGAATTTCTTGAAGGATGATTTCTAGGTTCTTTTTTTGATAATGGCTTTCAGGTAGTGCAATAATTTTTAAATTATCTCTCCTGGATCTATTTTCCAGGTCATTTGGTTTTCCCAGTGAGATCTTTCACATTGCCTTTTATTTTTTCATTTGTTTGGATCTGTTTAACAGTATCTTGATTTGTCATAAAGTCACTAGCTTCTATTTGCCCCAGTCTAATTAGGAAGGAATTCTTTTCTTCAGTGAGCTTTTGAGATTCTTTTTTCCATCTTCCAAATTTGGCTTTTTAAGGCATTCTTCTCCCCATTGACTTTTTCAGCCTCTTTTGCCATTTGATTTAATTTATTTCTTAAGTTGTTATTTTCCTCAGGCAGGCTGTTGACCCTCATTTCATAATTTTCTTGCATCATTCTCTTTTCCATTCCCAAGTTTTCCTCCACTTCTCTTATTTGGTTTTCAAAATCCTTCTTAAGGTCCTCTGTGGCCTGTAACCAGCTCATATTTTTCTTGGAAGCTTTTTGTGCAGGAGTTCTGACTTCACTGTCTTCCTCCTGTTCCATGCTTTGATTCTTTTTGTCTGCAAAATAGGAGTGTAAAGTTGGATTGCTCTGCTTACATTGCTTCCTTTGCCTGCTCATGTTGCCACTCAATTTCTTGACTTTTGAGTTTTTTGCCACAGTTGGACTCTGCTACCAGACATGTTAGCTTTGTCCCAAATCGCTGGGGTTTTCTCACTGCTGAAGGTATTAGTTTAGTGCCTTCACTGAAGCCTCCACATGCTCTGGCAAGGTGGACACCCACCCCAGGATCTCCACCCTAGACAGCAATACAGATCCACACAAGTTAAAGCAAGAGTAGTTAACTCTTAGACTCTTAGCTCGGTCCCCCTATAATCCGCAGGCCAAGAGCTGAAGCTGCCATGTGGCAACGACTGCAGGGGTACAGCACCTCAGTGACTTCTCCCTCCAGGGGATAAAGGCTGGTCCTCACTCTCAAACTACTGGATTCCAAAATCCACACTGCACTGTCCTCTCACTTTGTCCTTAGCCTCTATGGATTGATAATTCTTTTTTTAGCTTGAGGAGTTTCTTTTGACTGAATTTTGTAATGTCAGGCTCTACCATGATTTGCCTGTTGAGATTAGATTCAACAAGGAACTTAGGAGACCATTTGATCCTGATTGGCTTGTCTACTTCTTTTCCACTTAAATGATCTGGCTAACACACTATGGCTATCAATTTCTACATTAATCACTCCGATTTTAATTGTCAGCTGTGGTGAGGCATGATGTTTGTGGGAATGTTCAAGGATGAGTGAAACAGGTCCTCATTTTTTACATAGGTATTTTCATTTTCCATGAGTTTTCGGCAGTAATAAGTTTGGTTTAAGCATAGAATTTTCTGCATGTATCTGAAATGTTTTTTTTTTTTCACATCACAAGTGTAATTGCCTCACATTAGTAAATTCCATTATATTTATATGCCACAAATTCTGTAGTTATTTCCAAATCAATAGGAATCTACTTTAATTCTATCTAGGTCTTTGCCATTACAAAAAGAATACTATAAATATTTTGAGTGCATGGGATCTTTCTTTCTATCATTAATGTCCTTGAATGTATGCCTAACCACAACATTTGTGAATTTCAAAAGTTTTTGTCACTTTTTAAAATTCAATTCCAAAATGCTTTCTAGAATACTTAGGGCAATTCACAAATCCAATCATTATGTATAGAAGTTCTCTCTAGGCTCATCTCCTGACTTTCTGGATTTTTCTGATTAACATGACCCTGGAGAAACTAGTCCTTTTATGGCCCCATCTTCTGATTCCTGAATTTCTACCCAGAACTGCACTTTAAGGAAGTGTTCAAACAATCTAGGCTCATTTCTATTCCAGTTTTGCTCCTCATGCTTCAGGCATCTCACCACCACCTTTTTACAATTCCCCTTTGTGTCTTTGTTCCTTCTCCATTTGAATTTAAGTCCTTTGAGAATAGGAACTATCTTTTTATGTTTATATTTGTATTTCTAGCATAGAGTGGTGTCTGGCACATAGCAAACATTTCATAAATTATATACGTGTGCATGCACATATGTGTAACTTTCTGTGTACTATCTATTTTTTGCCTTTCCACAAATTCTACAAAATTGACTATTGACTATTTTCCTCATTTTACATATTTTCTATTTTTTTAGGGATGGGATAAAATTTTGAAGTTGTTTTGATTTGCGTTGCTCTTAGTATTACAGACTTAGAACAACTTTATATGATTGTTTATATCTTAAAATTCTTCTCTTTAGAGTGTTGTTCATTTCCTTTGAACATTTATCATTTTACAGATAAGATTAATCTAGATTTATACACCAAATTCTATACTGCTATCATAATATTTTTAAGAAATTTAAGGGCAAATACAACATTCCATACATCATAAACTTATAGAACTTATAACCACTCCACACTCTCCTCCCCTGTACTGGTTTTGACTCTACAGATAGGTTGGAGGTATTAGGCAAATTCATAGATGTCATATTTAATACGGGTCATGAAAAATATTTAGGGTGACTTGGGTATCTTACTAAATTTTTTAAAAATATATAGCATTCAAAGGAGCCCTATACTGACCTGAAATATCCCTTTGTACTACTGAAAATGGACTACATATTTGACTTACTATAGCATTTCTTGTGGTCATCATTAAAAGAACAAATCTTAATAAAATCTGTCATCTTAGCACATAACTGCCCAATAACTCACCTCCTGGCAATCTTCAAAGTTTTGGAAAAAATCTATATTCCTCTCCCTTAAAACATTAATCATTCCTTTGAAATCTGGCTTCTGATCTTATAACTGAACTAAAGCAGGTGTCTCCCAAGTTATCAATGATTTCTTAATTGCTAAATCTGTTGGCCTTTTCTGAATCTTCATGTTTCTTGACCACTTTGAAGTATTTGATATTGTTGATATTCTCTACTTCATACGTTTTCATTACTCTGCTCTTTCTTGGTTATTTTCACAGCTGTCTGACCATTCCTCAGTCTTCTTTGCTAAATCATTTTCCAAATCACTGAAATTAATGGAAGAGAAATATGTTAGGAGTTACTGATGGAAGTGCGCAGTGGATAGAGGGTTGGAGTTGGAATCAGAAAGATGTGAGTTCAAATTTCATCTCAGACACTTTACTTAGCTGTGTGACCCTGGGAAGGGGACTGAACTTTAGTCTACTCAGTTTTCTCACCTGTAAAATTGGAACAAGAATGGTGCATTTAACCCACAGTGCTGACATAAGGATCATATGAATTTCCATAGGTAAACATTTTGCAAACCTAATAGCAGTATATAAATAGTATCTATTACTATTATTACTCTAATTACTACCCTAAATATCATTTGATACCATGGATACTGTAACATAAGTGTGGGTTTTCATGGAATTTCTTTTCTTCTTCTGTTCAGTTTACAGTGTGGTCTACATAGGCTAAATAATCAGTCAGTCTCAATTTCCCCCCAATAAAATGGTAGCCATAACATATTATAAATGCAACGTACCATGAATATTTCTTCAAGTTCTGTTATTAATTAGCTGGAATGTCTCTTTTGCTCAGTATCATGTGTGCAGGCTTCATGTTAGTGAATGTTTATAATTGCAGGAACTTTGGTTTTGTTTTGTCATTGCTCCCTTGAAGTCTATATAATAAGACCCTGTACTTTTTAGTTCTGGACTGTACAATGTAAGTCACAAACATATGGTAGTATACAATCACTCTGGTTAATAAATAAGGAGCATTGTCCACCATGACTCATTTTTTTTACATGGCGAGAGAATTTTGCAGAGAGAATAAAGGATTTTGAAAGGTTGTATGATTCATTGCTGTCTTTCTGCTGAAGGTCAGGTTTTAAGCCAGTTATGTTTATGATTATAGCAGAAGAAAATAAAAGCAGAGGTTAAGTTAGAGGAGAGGTTGGAGATCAAGAGAGTCAAGAAGTTCTTATATATAAATCTTTCCTTTTAATTTTGCTACAATTTAAAATTCTAAAATTAAATTGAATTCCTATTAATAAAGTATTTAATTTTAATAAATACACACATACATACACAAATACAATCACCTATAAATACAAACAAAACATATTTTCAGGATATTGGTTTTAGATGGTTTTGTAAATATATTTAATTTTTTTGTAAAAATAAACATTTAAAAATTAATTAAAATAACAAAGAGTCATCCTGAGAAGGAATTTATCCTACTTGTGTGGTAAAAATTTTTCATCATCAAGAACATTATCTAGAGGACTGGCCTAGGATTGATGTGCCGGCTCCTCAGTCTAATCATGGCTGCCTTCATCTCCTGATTCCTTAAACTATAGATAATTGGATTCAGGAGAGGAGTGATAACAGAAAAAAACACTGAGAGGAATTTGTCCAGTGCATAACTACTAACTGGCCAAGCATAGATTAAGATAATTGGACCAAAGAAGAGAGTAACAACTGTGATATGAGCAGACAGTGTAGACAGGGCCTTAGAAAGTGCACCAGAGGAGCGACGGTGGACGGTGAGCAAGATGACAGTATAGGAGACAAGCAAGAGGACGAAGCAGATCAATGAGAGCAGCCCACTGTCAGCAATGACAAGGAGGTCCAGGATATAGGTGTCAGTACAGGCAAGGCTCATTACCAGGGGAAGGTCACAGAAAACATCATCAATCACATTGGGGCCACAGAAGGGCAGGGTCACCACAAAGGCCATTTGGCTCATGGTATGCACAAAACCAACAACCCATGAGAGAAACACACTTCCAAACAGAATTCGACGGTTCATAATTGTCACATAGTGGAGGGGCTTACATATTGCAACATATCGATCTATAGCCATCACTACAAGGAGACTCATCTCACTGCCTCCTAAGAAGTGAACTAAAAACATCTGGGCCATACAGCCCCATAAGGAGATGGTTTTCCTCTCCCTGAAGAAGTCTGTAATCATCTTAGGGACTGTAACAGTTGAAAGAGTCATGTCGAGAAAGGAGAGGTTGGCCAGAAGGAAGTACATGGGAGTGGAGTGCAAGTGGGAGTCAAAGGTCACCATCAGTATAATGAGACTGTTTCCAGCCATGATTGATGTGTAGGCCAAGAAGAAGATCACAAAAAAGACAATCTCAAGCTCCCAAGAATCGGTAAGTCCTAACAAAATAAACTCATTTAGGGTAGAGCTATTCTTCATCTTCACCTACTGAATATATTTCAAACATACAGAAGTTCTTTGAAGGGGAGAATCTGGAAAAGAAATAGTTGTAGGTGAGTATTATTGAATATTATTGAGAATTATGGAAAGGAGATTTCAATACAGAAAATATTGCATATCAAAAGCTCCTTGAAATATATCTGAGGGCCTTCAATAGTGCCAGAAATATTTAAGATGGTGTACTGTAAGTTAGGCATAAAAATCAAGAGATAATCAGAGTAACTTACACTTTGGAGAAAAGGGAGTCTACATCCCTACATACTTGACCATTTTGGTAGAATGAAACAATCACAAGTAATTTACTAACTAGACCTGAGTTTTCCTGCCTTAAGATATGAAGAGGTAGCACAAGATGACTTTTTAGTTTGCTTACATTTGTACATTTATAATCCTCTCTTCCTTATAACTCCCCGTAAGCTATTGATTGCTTTTTCAGCTAAATGTGTATAAAAAACAGAATAATTTTCTGTGAAAATGTTCAAATTAGTTTGCCTAGGTAGACAACCTTCTTGACCAATGACTCCCATGTGTGGGCCACACATCCTTTGGCTTCTTGGAGTTATTGCTCAGCATTTACAAATAAATTTGGAAACTAAGGATTATCAGACTGACCTTTTTCTCTAACAAATGGATTTTGAATAATTATTACATATTAAGAGAAAGTCCTAATGTTTTTAAAGTCCAGGTACCACCTTTCTGTAATCCAGTATTTAAGATGCAAACCCTCAGCTACCATCTATCATCTACCCTTATTATTATTGATTTAATCATTACATAAAATTATATAACAATATTTATTACATTGTATTTTCTCTGTATACATTATATACATACTTATCATCAATACCCATTCTTTTTTCCCTTTTATTCATAGCACCTTGCAAAATTGTTGGCACCTAGTATACTATAAATACATGTCCTTCCTCTGGGTAGTGACTAGCTCAGTCCTATTTATTAGGAAGACTATCTTGTCTACTGTATGTAGTTTATCTATGAGAGATATTGAAAGTAAAGAGATCAGTTGTGTATATAGTTAGGTATGTTAGTACCATAGTCAGGTCATCCATTCTGTTTGGAAGAAATAGGAGAGGATAGACACTGGCCCTAATATACAAATTACACAATCCATGGACTGAGGAGCATGAGCAAACAGAAAAATGCTTCTAACACAATGAAGATATATCATGAATTAGAAGTTCAATAAGTAAATACAGAAGAAAAGAATAACTCAAACTGAATACAATTGAACACTGGAAAAATCACTTTGCCATAAGGACCACAGAAGAAATTAATCAAAAGATAAAATGAAAGTAGAGTTATTAAAGAAAAGATCATAAAAATGCATAGCTTAGACAGAAGGTAAAAAATATAACCAAGTAACAGATAACCTGAAAAACAGAATGAAGCAAATAACTTAATAATCCCATGGGGGAAAAACTAGAAATATTGGGGAAAAATCAAAATATGGAAAAATTATAAAATTTATATAGTATAAAAATGTGGGACATGGAGAAAAGGACAAGAAGAGGTCATTTAGGAATGCTCAGATTCTCTGAAAAGACACAAACAAACAAAATACCAGGACACAATAGTTCAAGAAATAATAAAATTATCCATGAATTATTAATACTATAGGAAAAATGAAAATAAAAAGAATCTATCAATTGACTCTCAAAAGAAATCCAAATTGAAATAACCAGAATAGGGGGGAGCCAAGATGATGGCGTAGAAGCAGGAAATCACCCGGAGCTCCCCCATAACCACCTCAAATACCTATAAAAATGACTCTAAACAAACTTTAGAGCTACAGAATCCAAAAACTAACAGAGAGAAACAAACCTCCCACTGAAGACAGGCCAGCAGGAAGGGTCCATTGCAGTGCACTGGGAGCAGAGCCCAGCCCATCCTGAGCCTGAGGTTTTAGCCCCAGGACAGCCCCAGGGCAGCCCAACCAGCCACTGTTGGAGGGACGTCAAGAGAGTGGATCACCAGCAGCTGTGGCAGTTGCCAGATTTATACACCAATACAAGTCAAGGAAAAAGTGAGAAGTCAGTGGAATTTGGGAACAGGGGGAGTGTGGTCCAAGCCTCTTCTCCCTGGAGGGAGAAGCAGATGAGGCACAGTGGCCATGCAATCTCCATCCCTTGGCTGCTTCAGAGCTCCTAACCTGCAGATTGTAGGGGGACCAAGCAACCATTCTGAGGGGTAATCACTTTTGCTTTAACCTGCTTGGAACTGGATTACTGTCTGGGGTGGAAGTCCTAGGGTGGGTGACCAGGTGCCAGAGCTGGTGAAGGATTCAAAGAGGGCACCCAATGAATAGCTCTGGCAGCTTTGAAAACCCCAGCAATTTGGGACAAAGTTCTCATCTCTGTAAGCAGTGTTCTACTGTGGCGAAAAGCTCAAAAGTCAAGTAATTCAGTGGCAACACTAGGAAGCAAAGTAATCCGTCTTTGGATTCTTTTTGGGGGGACAAAAAGGATGAAAGCATGTGACAAGAGAAGACAGTGAAGTCAGAACCCCCGAACAAAAAGCTTCCAACAAAAATATGAACTGGTTACAGGCCATAGAGGAGCTTAAGAAGGATTTTGAAAACCAAATAACAGAAGTGGAGGAAAAATTGGGAAGAGAAATGAGAATGATGCAAGAAAATCTTGAAAAGAGAGTCTACAGTCTGACTGAAGAAAATAACACCTTAAAAACTAGACTAACTCAGATGGCAAAAGAGGCTCAAAAAGCCAATGAGGAGAAAAATGCCTTAAAAAGCCAAATTTGCCAGATGGAAAAAGAATCTCAAAAGCTCAATGAAGAGACTTATTCCTTCAGAATTAAATTGGAGCAAATAGAAGCTAGGGTCTTTATGAGAAATCAAGATACTATTAAACAGATTGAAACAAATGAAAAAAATAGAAGGCAATGTGAAAAATCTCATTGTGGAAAACCACTAACCTGGAAAATAGATCCAGGAGAGATAATTTTAAAATTATTGGAATACCTGAAAGCCATGATCAAAAAAAGAACCTAGAAATCATCCTTCAAGAAATTTTCAAAGAAAATTGCCCTGGTGTTTTAGAACCAGAGGGCAAAATAGAGGTTGAAAGAATCCACTGATCGTCTCTTGAAAAAGATCCCAAAAAGAAAACTCCTAGGAATATTATAGCCAGGTTCCAGAATTCCCAGATCAATGAGAAAAGCAGCCAAGAAGAAACAATTTGAGTACTGTGGAAAAACAATCAGGATAACAGAGGATCTGGCAGCTTCTACACTGAGGGATCGAAGGGCCTGGAATATGATATTCTGGAGGTCAAAGGAGCTGGGATCAAAACGAAGAATCACCTACCCAGCAAAACTGAGTATTATGTTTAAGGGGAAAATATGGTCTTTCAATGTAATAAAGGACTTTCAAGCATTCTTGATGAAAAAAACAGAGTTGAATCTAAAATTTGGCATTCAGAAACAAGAAGCAAGAGAAGAATGAAAAGTTAAACTGTGAAAAGAAATCATAAGGAACTTATCAAAGTCAAACTATTTATATTCTTACATGAAAAAATAATAATTGTAACTTATGAAACTTTTCTGAGTATGAGCATAGTTGAAAGGAATATAAATGTGAATGTGAGTGAATATATATATATATATCCACATGTCTATATAGGAGGGTATATGGGTGTATGAATACATATGTGAATGTGTGTATATATGTGTACAGGTATACATAGAGGGCACAGGACCAGTTGAATAGGAAGGGATAATACTTAAAATGTGAAATTGAGAGATGAGAGGGGAATATAATGAGAGGAGATGGGGAGAGAGAGACTGGGATAAACTATCCCATATAGAAGAGGCAAGGGAAAACTGTTTCAATGAAGGGAAGAACAGGAAGGCAAAAGGGAATGGGTCAACCTTATTCTCATTGAATTTGAAGTAGGGAGGGAATGACATACACACTAAACTGGGTATCTTGCCCTACAGGAGTGTAGGGGGGAAGGGGATGAGAGGGTGGATGATGGAGGGGAGAGCAGGTTGGAGGGAAGGGAAGTTGGAAGCACACACTTTTGAAAAGGGTCAGGATCAAAGTAGAGAATAGAACAAGTGGGAGGTGGGATAGGATGGAGAGAAATATAGTCAATCTTTCACAATATATCCACTATGGAAATTTTTTGTGTAGCTACACATGTATAACATATACTGAATTGCTTATCTTCCCAGTAGGGGTGGATGACAAGGGAGGAATGGAACGAATCTAGAATTCAAAGTTTTAAAATCAAATGGGTTTTTTTTAATATTTTTTACACGCAACTGGGAAATAAGATATACAGACACTGGGATATAGAAATCCATCTTGCCCTACTGGAAAGTCGGAAGGGGATGGGGGAGATAGAGTCAATTGGGGAAGGGGTATACAGTGGGATCACTGTTTTAAGGTAGTGGGTAGGGGAAAGATGGGGAGAAATTTGTAACACAAAATCTTGTGGAAATGAATGATGTAAACTAAAAATAAACATAAACTTTAATTTAAAAAAGAATAAAATGAATGGGGAAAAAAAGAAATAGCCAGAATATAGCCAGAATGCAGAAGAAAAAAAATACTACAGGAGAAAAAACACAGGGGTAAAATACCAAAGAACCACAGTGAAGATCACACTAAATTATGCCATGATAATGATAAAGAAAAATAAATACTGCAATAAAATATGCCAAAAAGAAGTTTTCTGCACAAAGATACCACCCTACAAAGTAGTATAAATGCTACCAGGAAAGATAAAGACCTTTAATTGGGATGAGAGATACAAACAGAGGCAGAGATAGAGAGATGACAGATATGTAGTTGGAGATAAAAATAGAAATGCCGGTTATATAGAGATATATAATAGATTGATATACTTACATATAAAGATAGTTATAGATATAAATGTATAGATACTTTCCTCCAAGACATGGGTTTTTTTTAGTTCTTGATGGCCAAGTATTACAGAAGTTCCTAGATCACTGAGAGGTTTCAATTTAGACAGTATCACACTGGTCATAAGCATCCAAAGTGGATCTGCAGTCAGATTTTCCTGTCTCTAGAGTCAACTATGTAGCCTGTACAGAATGAGATGTATTGAGAAATTTTAAATGTTCGAATCATGAGCAATTGCTTATGACTTAATAGAGAAGTGACAAAGGTCCCTATAGAATGCTACTGTCTTAAATAGTCAATGAGGGAATGAAGAAAGAAAAATACAGTTAATTGTCTTATGTTTTGTCGGTTTTAATGGAAGAAATAGGAGAGGGGAAAAAAGAATACACGAAAGACAGAAAGAAAAGGAATATAAAACTTTTTCAAAATCAGGGTATTTACAAGGAGAGTATACTAATATAGAGGTAAAGTTTGGGGGATAGGGACATCTCTGGAATCTCACCTTTATCTGAAACAGGCCAAGGAAGATTGATTCTCTCTCTCTCTCTCTCTCTCTCTCTCTCTCTCTCTCTCTCTCTCTCTCCCTCCCTCCCTCCCTCCTTCTTTCCCTTCTCCCCCCCCACACACAACACACACACATACACACTTGCATGGAGCACACGCACACACCACAGTCACAGACACACTTGGAATTTGTTACATAAATATATTAAGTTAAACAAAGAAATGGGAGGGAAAAGGAGAGAGGGTAGAGTGATGTTAGAATGGAGGGTAAAGTTGAGTAGGGAATCATCAGGCAAAAGAGAAAAAACTTCACCTACAGAGAACATAAAGGGGAGATGAAAAGCAAACAGATGCTAAGAACCAGGGATTTAAATGTATACTGGATGAAGAGAGGAAGAGTTAAGGGGAGGATCAGACAACTTCCATTTAAAATTACTAATGCCTACCCCTTCCTTTTTTTCTTCTCTACCACTTTTTTTTCTTTTTAAAAAGACAAAAGGGTAAGAGTGAGGGCAAAGATAGGAACATTTGTAAGAGGATGTGTTAAGGAGAAAACATAGGTATAAGCTTAACTCTGGACATGAATGGGATGTGGTGACCTGTAAATGAAAAGAGAGAGAGAGAGGGAGAGAGAGAGAGAGAGAGAGAGAGAGAGAGAGAGAGAGAGAGAGAGAGAGAGAGAGAGAGATGAGTGAATGAAGAGCTGGACATGGAGTAAAAAAGGCCTGAGTTCAAACACTTTCTCAGACACTTATTAGCTGTATTACCCTGGGAAGGTATTTCTCTCAGTTTCTCTCAGTCTCAGTTGTTTCATCTTAAAATAAGGATAATAACCTATCTCCTAGAATTGTCATGAAGGTCATATAAGAAAACATACATAAAGCTTAAAACAACACATTACAAATGCTAGTTGTTATTATAAAGATATTTAATTGCCAAACAAATTTATATTTTATCCTAGATGTAAAATGAAGCCTCTTCAGTGTACCAAGTAATGTAGTAACAAAGTCTGATGTGAGCTTTGGGAAGATAACTTTTGAAGCTATGTGAAATATGTATGGAAATAGATTTGAAGGATATTTTAGAGGTAATATTAAAAGTATTTGGTCACTAATTAGATATGAATAGGAATAAGTGAAAGGGATCAGTAAAAAAAATAATTCTCAGGTTTCCAGTCTCAGTTACGAGTGACTGAGAAAATAATCAACATGGGGAGTTGGAAGGAAGGACAAGTCAGACATGGAGAATAATTCACGCAAAAGAACAAAGAAAAGAAAACAATGGTGAGATTGAGAGACATGAAATGTTTTGTTTTGTTTTGTTTTTCCCTCTTGTTGCCTTCCCTCCTAAACCTGGCCCTCTGTCAATTTATCTCAATCACCCAGCCTGGAAAATTAGAGTAATTTAGTTCACTTCCTTCTTTTTCTCTCCCTTACCAATGCCAGACAGTCAGTAAGTCCTTCCAAATCTTCCAAATCTTCTTCTACAATATTGCTTGAATCAATCCCCTAATCTACATTCACAAAGATAATTACTTAGGCTCTCAGCATTTTTCACCTTGATGTTTATTGGACAAATTGAAAGAAATTGAATTGAACTGTTTTAATAGCCTCCTAACATATTCCTTTGCTTTCCTTGCTTCTCATCTCTTGTTCAGAAATTTTCATCTTCTTTGAATCATGGCTCCCTTTGTTGGCTTAGAGAAACCTATGAACTCCTGAGAATGTTTGTAAAGACACCTAATACAATTGATAAGTTTAAAAAAACAATTATATTAATATATTTTTAAAAATCAAGTTCACACCATTCTGGAGAGCAATCTGGAATTATATCCAAATGGCTATAAATAATTTCATATCCTTTAGACCCAGCAATACCACTTCTAGGGTTATATCCCAAAGAGATAATAGAAGTGGGAGGAAGACCCATATGTACAAAAATATTTATGGCAGCTCTTTTTGTGGTTGCAAAGAATTGGAAATTAAGGGGGTGCCTGTCAATTGGAGAATGGCTGAACAAGTTGTGGTATATGCTTGTAATGGAATACTATTGTGCTGTAAGAAACGAGGAGCAGATTGACTTCATATTTACCTGGAGAGGCTTATATGAGCTGATGCTGAGTGAGAAGAGTAGAACCAGAAGAAATTTGTACACAATCACAGACACAACATGTGTGTGATGACCAACTATGATAGACTGGACTCTTGTCAGCAATGCAGTGATTGATATAAGTCAATCCCAAAAGACTCATGATAGAGAGAGATGTCTACATCCAGAGAAAGAACTAGAAAGAACTGAATTTGAATCCTGATTGAAGCAAACTACTTGATCTTTTTCTCTTTTTTTGTTTGGTGTTATTTCCTCTTTACCGTTTTTCATTCCATCTGGTACAAACTGCCTTTGTGACCTGACTAACGTCTACTGTGAAAGTATTTGCAGATCCTATACGGGATTGTATGCCATCATGTCAGGGGAAGGGAGGGAAAGAAAATATGAAACTCAAGGAAGGGATTGAATCTTGTAAACTAAAAGTAAACACACAAATTAATAAAGAAAAAAAAACAAGTTCACAGGCACCAAGTTAAAGACTCCAGTTCTGATTTTTTCTTTACCCAGCTAACAAAATTTTCTTCTTAAGTAATAGGTTAGTCCCCATCTCAAAACTCATCAGTGGTTTCCTACTGACAATAGAATAAAATACAATTCCCTTAGTCTTGCCTTTAGGTCCTTTTATGGAGCTATTGTTATAGCCTGTCTACAGCAAAACAGAACAATTGTTAGTTTCCTCATCTCATCTTGTTCTTACCTGCTTTGACACATATACACAGGATTCCTTCACATATCAAAAATCCTTACTAATCATTTCTACTCTTCAACTAGAGTGCCCTTTATTTCATTACACCTTCTCTGATCCAACCAACTGAAAGTGATCACACCCTCCTTGCTTTTTACTGTTCTCTAGTTTGTACTTATCACATTTGGCTTTCTATACTAGTCTCATACTACTATGTGTACATGAGAAGCAGCATCGAAGAAGGCTATACTTAGAGGCAGAAGAGAACTGACTTCCAAACCTTAATGACCATAAGCAAATCACTTAACCTCTCACAACGTGTTTCCTCCATTGCACAATTAGAGGGACAGATGCAATACCTCCCTCACACTGTTATAATCAACAACAAAATAGTGCATTTCATTTCTTTGTAATCATGCATCAAATAATAATTACTATTAGGATAATAGTTTGCATGTATATAGGGCCTCAAGATTTACATGGTTCTTCATATACATTACTCCATTTGAATTATTTATTTCATTTTAAATAGTGGAAAGTTCTATACAATCCAGAAAAATTCATTATTATATATGTCCTCCATTACTACTATAATTATTGCTTGAAGTAGCCACAATACCAAATAAGATCATAGATTTAGAAATGAAAGGGTTCTGCTAGCCCAGCTCATCCAGGCTGTAAACTCTTTCAAAGCAGAGACTATATCATTTTTCATCTAAGTATTCCCCATAACTAAGATATTGAAAAACTGGTAGGCAGTTAACAAATGTTTATAGAATTGAATTGAAGTGAAACTGTTTGTTCAGGAAGATGTATGAAAAAAAATTGAATCTCCTAATCCTGTGGAACCTAGAAATATTTATCCAGATCCTACTTGAGGATGACTATGTCTTCCTTCTGTTTCATTACAAAAATCCATCTTTGCTATTCGGTTACTGATTCTATATAGAAGTATGTCTGATTGTAGTACAAAAATTCCTGTATAATATAGCATTAGTCATTCAACCTACCACCCCTAGATGAAGACATCGAGGAATAAGCTCTCCAAGATACACAGACAAAATCAAGATGATGGGTTTCCTGGGGCTCCAGGAACAGAGACATATATGAACTCCCAAAAAGGCAGGAGGAAAAAATGGAAACACATTTAGATAATAATAAGCATAGAAGACTGAAGAGCAAATTCACATGGGGTTTGTTAGAGAGAGATCCTGGTTTTCCCTAGGCTTCAAGGGAGTTTTGTTGCCTGGTCATTAAAGAGGATGCAAATTCCACCAAAGGGATAGGCATATTCTCTGTCTGAATTTGCTCCAGAAAAAAGTTCATCTGTGTAACACATTCAAGGATAAAAGGGAATATTTATGGGGGAAAATATTAAAATAAAGGCTTTATTATGAAGACATAAAGACCTCCACTAAACTCCTTAAAATTTCATTAGTTTAATTGATATAATTACCATTATCCTGGTCAGACAGGATTCAAATACTGATGTTATCTTTGATTACAATCTCTGTCTTATCCATCAAGATCATTTTATTTCTGTACCTTCTGCCTCCATTTCTTCCTTGCTAGTAATAATGCTATTGTCCTAGTTCATCCCATTATCAACTGGATTATTTTAATAGTTTCCTAATTTGTCTGCTTCCTTCAAGACTCTTCTCCTGTCCATCCTCCACATTGCCACCAAAATAATATTCTTATAACCAATACTCAGAACCAAAAATCAGAGTTTGAATTGATAACGGTCAACGTTAGGGATTTCTTATATAAACTCTCTCTTTGGCTTAAATCTCTTCCAAGAATTCCTTTAGGAAAATCAGAATCTTTTTGGCTTTGCTTCTCCCTACATTTTCTCCAACATACCAGAAGTTAGCTAATGTATGAGTCTCTACACAAAAGGATAAAGATGTACTGCACTCCCATTAAAGCACTCAGACTAATGTAATAATAATAATAGTAATAATAATAGCTACCAGGAGTTTAATATTTGCAAAGTGCTTGACAAATATCTCATTAGATCCTTACAGATATCCTGAGAAATAAGTGCTATTAGTCCTTTGTTACAGAGGAGAAACTGAAGCCAGTGTTAAGTGGTTAATAAATTTATAAGATTCACATAACTAGCAAATTTCTAAGATCATATTTCAGCTTAAGTTTTCTAGAATCTAGATCTAACACTGTATTTATTGTACCATCTAACAACATATAGGAAAGGTTTTATTTAGCCTGAAAGAAATTGAATGGACACTCAAAAAGGCAAATCTTTAAGTAGTCTCTTCCAGCCCACATACTTGGACAGTTCTCCAGTCTTTAAGTTCTATTTTGGGCATGAAAATAAAAAAGACAGAAGAATAGGGGATCATTAGAAAACTAAATAGGCCACATTACATAGTAGTCACTCTGAATGCTTATCAATTGACTGACTTCTCCAATATTCCAGATTTACAATGAGTAAAAGTACTGTAGAGAAAGAGTCTACTCCTTTGTTCCATGGACTGATACAGACCACCATAATTCATAAGAGTGTTGAAAGACAAGTTCTGTGTTTGTTTGTCGACTTTATGGCTGTCTTCTATTATTATACCACAATAAGATGAGGTGGCTAGGTGGCTCAATGGATCAAGTGGATCTGAGTCCAGATATGGTTTTGAACTCTTAGCAGTTATGTGACCTTGAGAAAATCACTTAACCTTATGTTCCCAAGTGATAAAATGCAAGTATTAGCATCTACCTCTCCTGATGGTTGTGAGGAACAAATGAGAAAATAGTTGTAAAAGTACATAGTAGTGGATTAATAAGTGCCTGTTCCCTTCCTTAACTCTGACTCCTTTTTGATCCAGAGCTTTCACCACTTGATCCAGAAACTCTTCTACTTAGTCAAAACATATACATAAAATATCAACTATATTGGGGCATTATAATGCTATCTGAATACTTATGCACTTGGGGTAAAAATGCAAATAGGAAGAAATCCCTACCCTCAAGGAATTTACTTTCTAACAAGGGTATAGACAGTGTGCATAGATAAATACAGGGAAGATATATACAAAATTAATGCATAATGATGGAGAAAGAAAGAATTCCATTAACCCAAGCACAGAGGTACAAAAGTGGGATATGAGATGTTACACGAGGAGAAAAGCAGGGAAGCCAGTTTAAATGAAGTATATAAGTGCTTGAGCAGAAGTAAGCCATAATCATATTGGAAAGATAGGCTGGAAAATTGGCAAAATCCATAAAACTTGAAAATGGACATTTTTAGAATTTAGAGTTCTAGGAGGGCATTTACACTAATCCTCTGTTGGTAGAATTGTCATTTTCCAGACCATTCTGGAAAACCTTTAAAATTTTACCTTAAATGTCATTAACCATTAACCTTAAATGTCATTAAACCTTGACCCTGCAATTCAATTACCAGCATATACCGCCCCCCCCCAAAAAAAGTCAAAGAAATAAGGAAAGGACTCGTATGTATAAACACACTTTTTGTAGTAAAGAACTGAAAACAATGCAGTTGTCCTTCAACTGGGGAATGATTGAACAAAGTATGGTGCAGAAATAGAATGGAATATGATTGTACTATAAGAAATAATAAATATGAAGAATTCAGAGGAACTTGAGAAGACATTAATGAACTGATGCAGAGTAAAATGAGCAGAACCAGGAGAATAGTTTATACGTGACATGCAGGTAGCAAAGTGGGTAGAGTGCTATATTTGGATTCAAGAAAAACAGAGCTGAAATCTTACTTATGTGAGCAAGTCACAACCTGTCTCTGTCTCACTTTTCATATCTGTTATATAAGGAAAATAATAGCAACTACCTCAAAGGGTTGTTGTGATGATAAAATGAAACAACATATGTGAAATGCTTTGCAAACTTTGAAACATTATACAAATGCTAGCTATTATTATGACTACAATAATATAAAGGAAAATAAATTTAAAGGTATCAGAATTTTCTTCAGTGAAGTGAATAGTCATGACTCCAATAAATGAATGATTGAAGTATTATGAAAAGAGATGGTGCACTCGAAATTAAAAATTCAACATATATTTTAGATGTTGGTCAACTAAACCAACAATCTAGAGGGAGAGTCAAGTATATTCCTCACAAGCCTGGTCAGTATTTAGTATTACATGTTTATATGGAGCAAGGTTAACAATTTGAAAAGAGTGTCAGCCTTCCTAAACACATCTCTGATCACTTCCTAGACCAAAAACTGAGCAAAGTCTCACTTTCCTCTCATTCAGGATTCTATTTTTGATTCTGGAAGCATCCAGCATTTGTGTACAACTTCCTTCTGAACCTAGCATATTGTCCTTGAAACCTGAGCTTTCCCCATTAGACTTAGTTTCTCCATTAGAAGGTGAGTTCCTTGAAAGAAGAGTCTTTTGCCTTTCTTGGCATCGTCTGTGCTTAGTACAGTGCCTGGTACATAGTAGGACCTTAATAGATGTTTACTGACTGATGCGTTGACTTTCAGCAGGTCTCTGATCCCCAACCTTGCAGGACCAAATGTTCAGTCTTTTCTCAGATTCTTCTACGACCTTTCTCTTGGGAAATAGGTGTGACCAGGCAACTTGCATCGATGTAATGGAATAAATGACAATTGGCTGCTTGACTGATTTTTAAGTGCTGTTTTTTCATCTGTATGTCTAGAAGAACTATTGTAATGTTCACTCCAATGAGTGTCAGAATATCTCCCTAATCTTTCTCTTGTTCCTACTTCCATCAACTCACCTTGATTTTATTCTTGCCTTCTTCCCTACATACCTTTCCAAACTCAAATCTGTCTTTTCTCTAGTTGCTCTAATAAATAATTTTTCAGTTGCTTTCTTAATATGAGAGGCAGCTAGAAAGCCCCACTGGTGTCATATGGTCCACGGGGTCACAAAGAGTCAGAATAAATAACAACATCCTAATGTAAGAAAGAAATACACTAGAAAATAAAAAATAAACAGGAAAAATGGCCTTTATGCTATTTTAAAAAGCAAAGTTTCTTATACATAGCAATTTCCCAGAAAAAAGAGAAGAAATTTCATAGATTTATCTATCATCTTAAATTTAGATCTAGAAAAATCTTAGAGATGAAGAGCTGGGGAATTTGGTATGGTATAGGGAGTTGTTAGGACATATTAATTCCTGCAAGCAATTAGGAGATTCTTGAGCACCAAGGTTTTATGACTTCTACCTGGGGAAGGAATGGAATTCCTTCCTTCAGGAATGAAGCCAATGTATTCTGAAGACTGATGGGCATTTCAATCTATCCCAGTGTTTAAACCCTCTAGACAGTTGGGCCTTTCCACATTTCCCAAAACTAAACTTCCTAATAACGTGTTGCCTACCCAATTAGAATGTGAGCTTCTTAACAACAAAGACTGTCTTAATTTTCTGGGATTTTTTCCCAATTTTACTACAGTCCTTTGCACATAATAATTGCTTAATAAATGATTTTTCATTCACCTTGCATTCCTTCAGAGTTGATTTGTGTTCAATCCACACTAGGAAGCTTTTGAGATATCCAGACTGGATTCCAGTGGAATTAATTCTACTGGGTATTGCTTGAAAGTTTGAATGTCACTTCAGTTTACTGAAATTTGTACTCTCAGACTCTGTCCTAATGTAGTTAAAAGTATTAACAATAATAGGGAACTACAACACCCTTTGTCTCTAGTTGTTTTGTCTTCAATGCTATCTTTTTCTGCCCAACTAGTATAGTATGGCCATGGCCCATTATGGTGGCCAATGTCTTCAATAACCACTGTAACTTTGGTTGTCATAGTTAATATTCATACGATATTCATACAGATGTTCATAAAGGAGTGAAGCTGGTTGTGGGGCCATATATATATATATATATATACATATATATATATATATAATATAGGCATTGACACTTTGAAGATGTTCAGATAGTTGTATAGTTGGTCTAAGTTGGTTTCCCTGGCTTTCTTCCTCAAATAAAGTCTTCCTCTCTACAGGAGGCCTTTCCCAACCTCCCTTAAGGCTAGTATCTTCCCTCAGAGATTATCTCTAATTTATCAGGAATGTAACTTGTTTGAACATAGTGACTTTTAAGTTATCTCCCCAATTAGACTATGAACTCTGTAAGAAAAGAGACTTTTCTTCAATATATCTCCTGTGCTTAGCTCATTTCCTGGCATATGAGTAGCACTTAATAAATGTTTTGATGTGACTTCACTAGTAAAATAATTCATAAAATCTGAAAGCAAAATACCTACACTTCATGGAAGACATTAAAATTCTGGTATTTGTTCTAGTAAAATATAGTATAGACTCACCTTAAACAAATTGCTTTGAGGGTTTAAACAAGTTTATGGAAGACAGATAGATGTAGTTTATGAAGGATAATTCCTGTAACCTGGGCATATATCCAGGCTTTAAGTTTCATATTGTGGAAGGCAGCTTTGCCCTGACATAAAATGTTCCATATAAGCATGAACAATGCACCATGTGTCTTATATACAACAACATTATTCCTGACCTTAATTTTAGTTTCCTTTAGGATCTATATAAGTTAAGGAAACAGTTTGGCTGAAGTTTCTTTATTATTTCCATGACAAAACATAACTCCCCTGTGACCAGAAAAAAAGGCCAATACTGATTTTAGACATTTCTATTCCTTTTGTTTTAAGCAATTGGGGTTAAGTAACTTGCTCAAGGTTACACAGCCATTCGTTATTTATGTATGGGTGCTCATTTTCTGAGGCTGGGACCGATCCTGGGCCAGAGCTCTTATTCATTGTGCCACCTAGCCGCCCCTAGACATTTCTATTTCATTCAGAAGTGTGTGTGTGTGTGTGTGTGTGTGTGTGTGTGTGTGTGTGTGTGTGTGTATTTCATGGCATAGTATTCTTTGAAATATGAGATTTATGGCCATATCATGGAACTGACCATTTTGAGTTCTGGTCCCATCCTGTGTCTGAGATCAATTTCACTAATCTCTCTCCTGTACAAGATACTGCAGTAGATAGAGTACTGGACATGGAGAAAGGAATACCTGAGTTCAGCTCCAGACTCAGACAATTACTAGCTGTGTGACCATGGGCAAGCACTTAACCTTTATCTACCTCAATTTCCTCATCTAGAAAATGGAGATAGTAATAGTACTAGCCTCTCAGCGTTGTTATGAAGATCAAGTGAGATGATATTTATAAAACACTTTTCAAATCCTAAAGAACCATATGAAAGTTAGGTATTATTATTCCATGCAGTATACAAAGTTATAAAATCCTTACTCTCTAAGGAGGTACCTGGCACTCTTTGCAACTTCACATGTCTCCCTTTATATACTTATAGAGTACTTCCAAACCTTCACTTAAATTTTCCAAATGGTTCCATAATTCAATTCCTGATGATGATGAGGGACTTTATATAGTTCTCTTTTTAAGTTTTCATTTATTCATAACATTATTGATGTTATTTCATTTGATCTTCACAACAACCTTGTAAGAGGAAAGCTTTTATTGGCTATTATTATCCTCATTTGACATATAAAGAAACTGATTCTCACAGAGATTGAGTTGTTAACCTAGAGTCATGTAATTATTAAGGGAGGATCAATCTGACTACAATCCATCAGCACTTCATGATGTCATAAAAAATCAGGGAATCAAAGGATTTAGGGAACAAAGGGTCATTAAGGATCAAGTCTACATATGATTTTTTCTATCTAAATATTTCTTGACTTCTGAGCATAACTTGTCTTTAAATAAATAAATTTATGTCCAGTAATTTGGTCCTTGTACTTAAGGAAACACAAAGACATACTCCCAAAACACATCCTTAGGATAGCAATGATGGATCACATTATAAATATACATTATCATTATTAGTAAAAGTTAAAATATTTGTGAATGAATTTAAAGAGCAATAGGTCATTCTGAGATGGCATTTAGATTTCTTGCTTTAATAATTATTATTATCATGAACTTCATCTACAAAGCCTGCCTGGAGCTGACATGGCGGCTCCTCAGTCTAATCACAGCTGCCTTTATCTCCTGATTTCTCAAGGTATAGATGATTGGATTCAGGAGAGGAGTGATAACTGAGTAAAACACTGAGAGGAATTTGTCCACTGAAAAGCTACTAAATGGTGAAGCATAGATGAAAATGCATGGCCCAAAAAATAGAGTTACCACTGTGATGTGAGCAGATAATGTAGACAGAGCCTTGGAGAGCCCACCTGAAGAGCGACGGTGGACAGTGACCAAGATGACAGTGTAGGAGATAAGCAAGAGGATGAAACAAATTAGGGAGAGCAGCCCACTGTCAGCAATAACAAGCAGGTCCAGGACATAGGTATCAGTGCAGGCAAGCTTGATCACCAGAGGAAGATCACAAAAAATATTGTCAACTACATTGGGGCCACAGAAGGGCAGATTCACAGTAAAGGCCATTTGGCTCATGGTGTGCACAAAACCCACAGTCCAGGAAAGCAGCACAAAACCTATCAGTGTTCGATGGTTCATGATAGTTGTGTAGTGAAGAGGTTTACATATTGCAACATATCTATCAACTGCCATGAAAATAAGGAGAGTCATCTCACTACCTCCCAAGAAGTGGAGAAAAAACATCTGGGCCATGCAGCCCCATAAGGAGATAGTTTTCCTCTCCCTGAAGAAGTCTATGATCATCTTAGGGACAGTAACAGTTGAAAGGGTCATGTCGAGAAAGGACAGGTTGGCCAGGAGGAAGTACATGGGAGTGGAGTGCAAGTGGGAGTCAAAGGTCACCATCAGTATAATGAGACTGTTTCCAGCCATGATTGATGTGTAGGCCAGGAAGAAGATCACAAAAAAGAAAATCTCAAGCTCCCAAGCATTGGTGAGTCCTAACAAAATAAACTCAGTTAGCAAAGAGTTATTCTTCATCTTTACCTACTTGATATATTTCAAGCATACAGAAATTCTCTGAAGGGGAGAATCTGAAAAAGAAATAGTTTTAGGTGAATATTTTTGAATATTATTGAGAAGTATGGAAAGTGGATTTTGATTTAATACAAAAAGTATTACATATAAAAAGCTCATTAAAATATATCTCAGGGCTTTAAATAATGCCAAAATATTTAAGATAATATATTGTTTAAAAAAAAAGTTAGACATAAAAATCAAGAGACAATAAGAGTGACACTTTGGAGAAAGAATAGTCTGCGCCCCTACATACTTGACCATTTTGGCAGGATGAAAGAATCACAAATAATTTACTAACTGGTCCTCAATTTTCTTGGCATGTGACATTCAGAGGTGGAACCAGATAACTTTTAAGTTTGTTTCCATTTGTATATCTATAATCCTCTCCTCCCGATGACTATCGATAAGCTATTAATTGTGTTTTCAGTTAAAGGTGTAGAACAGAACAGATTTCTTCAAAAATGTTCAAATTATTCCACCTAGATAAGTAGACTTCATGACCAATAACCTCCATGTGTTGACCACATGCTCTTTGGCCTCTTGGAGTTATTCCTCAACAGTGTCAAATAAATGTATACACTAAAAATAATCAGATTGCTCCTTAGCTTCAATAAGTGGATTTTGAATAATTTTTGGACAGTAAGAAAAGTTCCTCATGTTTTTGAAAGTACAGGAATCACTTTTCTATAACTCAGTATATAGGATGCAGACACTTAACTACTTTGTATCATTCATATTATTATTAATTTAATCATTATATAGAATTAGATAACAATTTTTGTTATTTTGTATTTACTCTGTATAGCTTATATACTTACTTATCATCAATAACTGTTGGCTTTTACCCTGTATTTACAGCACCTAGCAAGATTGTTGTCACATAATATACTATAAATACTTGTCCTCCCTTTGGGTAGTGACTTGGTCATTTCCATTTATTAGGATGACTCTTCTGTCTGCTTATGTAGAATAGTTCGGCTATTGAAGATACTGAAAGTAATGAGATCAGTTTTGTATTTCGATATATATGTTAGTACCAGAGTCTAGCCATCCCCTTCTCCTTGGAAGAGGAGAGGGTAGAACCTGGCATAAGAAATTTTTTAATCCAGGCACTGAGACTGGAGACAGGAGCAAACATAAAACAATATTCTAACACAATGAAGAAATATCATGTTACAAGATCAATAAGTAAAGACAGAAGAAAAGAATAACTCAAAATTAAGCAAAATTGGACCCCAGGAAAAAGTGATTTTTCCACTAAGGACTCTAAGAGTGTATAAAAGAAATTAATCAAAAGAGAAACTGAAAGTGGAATTATTAAGGAAAATATCATAAGAAAAATACATAGCTTGGAAAAGGTCAAAAAGATGACCCAAGTAATAAATACCCTGAATAAGAATATGAAGGAAACTCAATAATTCATTTTTTAAAAAAGCAAGAAATATTAGGACAAAGACAAAATAAGGGGGAAAATATACAATGGGTCTACTATAAAAATGCTGAATGTGGAGAAAAGAACAAAAAGTCATTTGGGAATCATCAGATTCCGTGAGAAAAAAAACATGAACAAACAAAATACCCAGTCACAATATTTCAATAAAAAATAAAACTATCTCAGAATTAATAGTGCCAGAGGAAAAATGAAAGTAGAAAGTATCTATCAGTCAGGTATCAAAAGAAATCCAAATTGAAAATATGTGAAGATGTTATATAGTCAGAATCCAGGAGAAAAAAATACAGAAAGGAATCAAATGCCAAGAAACCACAGTTAAGATCACACTAAATTATGCCATAATTATCATAAATACTGGAATAAAATATGCCAAAAAAGAAAACAAAAAAGTTTTCTATACAATGATAAGATTCTACAAAATAATATAATCCTACAAAGGAAAAATAGACCTTTAATAGATATAAGAGAGAGACAGAGAGAGAGAGAGAGAGAGAGAGAGAGAGAGAGAGAGAGAGAGAGAGAGAGAGAGGAGAGAGAGATGGAGACGGAGACAGAGAGAGAGAGACAGAGACAGACAGAGAGAGATTCAGTTAGAGATAAAGATAGAAATTGCAGTTATATAGATGTATATAATAACGTTAGATATACATATATAAAGATAGTTATAGACATAAATATAGATATAGATACTTTCATCCTAGACTCGTGCTTTTATTAGCTCTTGGTGAACAAATTCCTCTACCAATGCAAACCAGAGCATTCTCTTTGAAATGTATAGTATTACAGAAGTACCTGAATCACTGAGAGGTTGCAATTTGGATATAGTCACATAGTTCATATGCATCCAAAGTGGGTCTTGAAGCCAGGTTTTCCTATCTCTAGAATCAGCTGTGTAGCTTGTACTGTATGATGTATTGAGAATTTTTAAAGGTTTGAATCCTGAGTAATTGCTTATGGTTTATAGAAGAGAAGAGACAAAGATCCCCATAGAATGCTACTGTCTTAAATGGTCAATGAGGGAGTGAAGAAAGACATAGTTGATTGTTTTATCTTTTGTTAGTTTTAAGAGAAGTAAAAGCAGAGAGAGAAAAGAATACAGAAGGGGAAAACAGAAAGAAGAGGAAATTTAGAATTTTTCTAAATTAGAGTGGGTAGACAAATAGTATTCTAATATAGAGGTGAAGTTTGGGGGAGAGAGACATCTCTGGAATCTCACTTTTATCTGAGCTGGGCAAAGGAAGACTATCCCAGACACAAACACACAACACACACAACACAGTCATAGACACACTTGGAATTTGGCTTACAAATACACTATTTTAAACAAAGAAGTAGGAGGGAAAAGGAAAAGGTTAGAGGGAGATTAAAAGGCAGAATTAAGTTGAGAAGGGAATATTCAAGCAAAAAAATCAATTATAGAGAACAGCTAATAAAGGGGAGATGAAAAGCAAAGAGATGCTAAAGAACCAGGGATCTAAATGTACACTGTATGAAGAACAGCTAAGGAAAGGATTATACATCTTCCATTTAAAACTACTAACGTTGGTTCTATCCTTTTTTTTTTCTTTTCTACCACTGTTTTTTTTTCTTTTTGAAGAGAAAAAGTGGTAAGAGTAGGAAAATTTATAAGAGGATATTATTAAGGGAAAACAGTTATAAGCATAACTTTGGATATTAATTGGATGTTTTTACCTGTGAGAGAGAGAGAGAGAGAGAGAGAGAGAGAGAGAGAGAGAGGGAGGGAGAGATGGAGAGATGGATGGATGAAGTCCTGGACATGAAGTCACAAACACCTGAGTTCAAATGCCTCCTTTGACACTTACTAGCTGCCAGTTGTGTTACCCTGGGCAAGTCATTTAGTTACTCACAGCTTCAGTTAACTTACTGTAAAATGAGGATAATAACCCATCTGATGGGGTTTTTTGTGAGGCTCAAATAAGAAAACATATGTGTGGCACTTTGCAAGCCTTAAAGCACATTATAAATGCTAGCTATCATTATTATGAAGAACTTTGCATACTAAACAAATGAATTTATATTTGATCCTAGATGTGAAAGTGTATAAAGTAAGGGAGTAACAAGGTCTGATGAAAGATTTAGGAAGATCACTTTAGAAGCTATGTGGACTATGGATGGAAATAGGTTCAAGGGACATTTTAGAGGTAATACTGAGAGGATTTGGCCTCTGCTTAAATATAAATGGGGCTAGAGGAGAGGGATGAGTAAAAAATCATTCTCGGTTTTCCAGTCTCTGTTATTTATTGACTGAGAAAATGATACCAGTAAACAACATGGGCAGTTGGAAGGAAGGAAAAGTCAGACATGGAGGCTCATGCAAAAGAACAAATGCAAGAAAATAATTGGTGAGACTGGGAAACATGAAAAAAATTTCCCCCGTTATTACCTTCCCTCTTAAATCTGACCTTCTGCCAACGTATCTCAATCACTCAGCCTGGAAAATTAAAGTAATTTAGTTTACCTCCATCTTTTTCTCTCTTTCCAATGCCGGACAATCACCAAGTCCTTCCAAATCTCCTTCTACAATATTGCTTGAAATAATCCCCTAATCTACATTCACGAAGATAATAACTCAGTTCAGGCTCTCAGTATTTTTCACCTTGATGTTTATTGGTCAAACTGAAAGACATTGAATTGGGCTGTTTTAATAGCCCCCAAACTGAGTTCCTTGCTTTCCTTGCTTCCCATCTCATTCAGAATTTTTACATCTTTTTTTTTTTTCTGTCATGAATCCCTTTGGTGGTCTGGTGAAACCTACGGACTCCTCAGAATATTTGTAAACACATTAAATAAATAAATTAATAAATATTTTAAATATTTTAAAAATACATAAATAAAATTAATACAATTAATTAAAATAAATAGGAAAGGAAATCAATTATATTAAAATAAAGCTATCAATATTTTTTTGAAAAAACAAGTTCACAGGCCCGTAGTTAAAGACCCCTGTTCTGATCTATTATTTACACAGCTGACAAAATTATCTTCTTAAGTAGCCCCATCTCAAAATTCATCTGTGGTTTCCTAATGATAATAGATATATAAATGTATATAAAATATAATCCCCTTAGTCTTGCCTTTAGGGTGCCATTAGACACCTTTCATGGCCCCAATGTTATAGCTTGTCTGTAACAAAACAGAACAGAAAACTTAATGGTTCCTTTTCCTATCTTATTCTTAACTGCCTTGACAAATTTCCACAGGCTTCCTCCGTGCATAGAAAATCCTCACTCATCTTTTCTACTCACCAGTTCTAGTGCCCCTTATGCCATTAAGTCTTCTCTGATAGAATCAGCTAAAAGTGACCACCTTCCTTGCTTCTTATTGTTCTCTAGGTTGTATATATATATATGTTATATATATATATATATATATATATATATATATTTGGCTTTCTATACTGTTCTTATACTTCTCTGTGTACATAAGGAGGAGCATGGAAGAATGCTACATTTAGAGACAGAAGAGAACCAGATTCTAATTCTATATGATCATAAGCAAATCACTTAACCTCTCACAGCCTGCTTCCTCCATTGTACAATTAGAATGACTAATACAATGCCTCTCTAGGTGTTTTTATATTTGAGAACAAAGTAGTATGTTTAAATTCTTTGTAATCACGCATCAAATAACAATTACTGTTAGGATAGTAGTTTGCATACATATAGTGTGTTAAGATTTGCAATGTTCTTTATGTACATTATTCCATTTGAATCATTTATTTCATTTGAAATAGTGCAAGGTTCTACCCAAATGATAAAACACCCATTATCATATATGTTACCCATTGTTACTAAAATTATTGCTTGAAGCAGCCACAATACCCAATAGGATCATAGATATAGAAGTAGAAGGGTTGTAGTAGTTTATCTCATTGAGTCTCAAGACAGAGACTATATCATTTTTCATCTATATATCTCCCTTAACTAAGATATTGAATAGAACTAGTAGGCAGTTCCTAATGTTTACAGAATTGAAGTGCAATGACAAAATTTTGTATCACCTAATTCTATACAACCTAGAAATGGTTATCCAAATACTACTTGAGGATGACTATGTCTTCATTCTCCTTCATTGGTAATAATAATAATAAAATTGGTAATAAATAAAGATGGTCCATCTTTATTATTCAGTTGTTAAATCTATATAGAAATCTGTCAACTACATGGCTCTAATACAAAAATCCCTGTATAACAGCATTGGCCATTCAACCTACCACCCCTAGATGAAGACATCAAGGAAAACGCTCTCCAATGAGACTCAGACACCATGAAGATGATGGATTTCCTGGGACTCTGGGAACAGAGATATATATATGAACTCCCAAGCAGGCAGGGAAAATAATTAGAAACACTTTTAAATATTAATGAGCATAGAAGATTGAAGAAAAAATTTTCTTGGGAATTATTACAGAGCCAAGTTGGTTTTTCCCTAGGCTTCAAGGAAAAGATTTGTTGTCTGGTCATTAAAATGGATGCAAATTTCACCGAATGGATAGGCATATTCTCTACCTGAATTTGTTCCATAAAGAGTTCATCTATGAAACACATTCAAGGACAAAAGGGAATATTTGTAGAAAAGAGATTAAAATGAAGGTTTTATTATATAGGCATAGAGACCTCCACTGGATTCTTTAAATTTTCCTTTATCTAATTAATCTTATCACCATCATCATCATCCAGGATCCAAATGTTGAAGTTATCTTTCTTTAATACCTCTCTCTTACCCTCCACGATCATTAGTTTCTATATCTGCTGCCTCCACATCTCCCTTGCTATTAATGCTGCTGTGACACTTGCACATGCCCTTATCAGCCAAATTATTTTAGTAATCTCCAAATTTGTCTGTTCCCTCTCCAATCCATCCTCCATCCTGTCATCAAAACAATTTTCCTATAACTAATACTCAGAAAAAAACTCAGAATTTAAATAGATAGTGATCGATGTTCGGGATTTCTTATATAAAAGCAGTCTTTGGCTTGAATCCCCTCCCAAGGATTCCTTCAGGAAAATCATAATCTCTTGGTTTTGGTTTTCTCTATTCCCAGGATTTTCCCCAACACAGAAAAACTTGACTCACTTCTGGATCTCTACACAAAAGGAGAAAAATGTACTGCAATCCCACACAAGTTCTGATAGCTATAATTTAGATACTACTTTAATGTTTGCAAAGTGCTTTACAGATATCTTATTTAATCCTCATAGAAATCCTGTAAGAAAAGTGCTATTATTTCTGAGTTACATAGGAGAAACTGAAGCCAAGTGGTTAAAAAAATTGATAAGATTCACATATCTAGTAAATGTCTGAGGTCATACTTCAGCTTAGGTTTCTAGACTTTAGATCTAACACTCTGCTGCACCACCTAACTTGCATAAAGGAAAGTTTTTATTTAACCTAAAAGAAAAGAGAAAGGGCACCTATAAAGTCAAGTCTTTAAGTATTCTCTTCTCTCCCACAGACTTAGATTTTCCTCCATTCTTTAAGTTCTGTTCTGAGCAGGAAAATCAAAAAGGTGAAAAAACTGGGTACCATTAGAAAACCCACAAATCTTATACTAGGCACTTAAATGCTTGACTATTGACTAGCCTCTTTAATATTCCAGACTTGCAAGTTAAAGGGTCAAGCACTGCAGAAAGAGAGAGAGTTTACATCTTCCTGCTATCGACTTATGAAGACCACATAAGTCACCAGAGAGTTGAAAGACAAGTTCTATGTTTGTTCCTCCACCTTATGGGTCCTCCACATCTTATTGAGGTATAACAGCAAATGATTGAGCCATAAGGTGGCAGAGTCCTACTGCGGCAACAAGCTCAAAAGTCAAGTAATTAAGTGGCAACATGCCTAGGCAAAGGAAACAAAATAAACAGAAAAATGCAACATTAGACTACTATTTGGGGGGCAAAGAGGATCGAAGCATGGAACAGAAGGAGGATGTGACATCAGAAATCCTGCACCAAAAGCCCCAAATGAAAATATGATGGGGTTACAGGCCATAGAGGACCTTAAGAAGGATTTCAAGAAACAAATAAGAGAAGTGGAGGAAAAATTGCGGAGAGAAATGAGAAGGATGCAAGAAAAGTATGAAATGAGAGTCCACAGCCTGACTGAGGAAAATAACACCTTAAAAAATAGACTAACTCAAATAGCAAAGGAGGTTCCAAAGGGCAATGAGGAGAAGAATGCCTTAAAAAGCCAAATTTGCCAGATGGAAAAAGAATCTCAGAAGCTCACTGAGGAAATTCATTCCTTCAGAGTTAGACTGGAGTAAATGGAAGCTAGTGACTTTATGAGAAATCAAGATGCTGTTAAACAGATCCAAACAAATGAAAAAATAGAAGGCAATGTGAAACACCTCATGGGGAAAACCATTGATGTGGAAAATAGATCCAGGGGAAATAATTTAAAATTATTGGACTACCTGAAAGCCATGATCAAAGAAAGAACCTAGAAGTCATCCTTCAAGAAATTCTCAAGGAAAATTGCCCTGATGTTTTAGAACCAGAGGGCAAAATAGAGGTTGAAAGAATCCACCTATCACCTCCTGAAAAAGATCCCCAAAACAAAACTCCTAGGAATATTGTAGCCAGGTTCCAGAATTCCCACATCAAGGAGAAAATACTACAAGCAGCCAGGAAGAAACAATTTCAATACCGTGGAAACGCAATCAGAATAGCACAGGACCTGGCAGCTTCTACACTGAGGGAAGGAAGGGCATGGAATATGATATTCTGCAGGGCAATGGAGCTGGGATTAAAACCAAGAAACACCTACCCAGCAAAACTGAGTATTTTGTTTCAGGGGAAAATATGGTCATTTAGTGGAATAGAGGACTTTCAAACATTCCTGAGGAAAAAACCAGAGTTGAATAGAAAATTTGACATTCAGACACAAGAAGCAAGAGATGCTTGAGAAGGTAATCAGGGAAAAGAAATTAAAAGGAACTTATCAAAGTTGAACTATTTACACTCCTACATGGAAAAACAATAGCTGTGGCTGATGAAACCTTTCTCATTATGAAAATAATGGAAGAAGGGTACATGGGCACATGAATACATATGTGAATGTGTGTATATACGTTTACAGGTATACATGGATAGAGGGCACAGGTTGAATTTGGTGGGAAGGGAGGATACTTAAGAGGTGAAGTTAAGAGGTGAGAGGAAAGTGGCAAGAGGAGATTGGGAAAGACAGGGTAGGGTAAACTATCTCATGTAGAAGAGGCAAGGGGCAGTAGTTGCAGTGGAGGGGAAGAACAGGAAGGCATAAAGGCAAAACCCTATTCTCATTGAATTTGGCTCAGGGAGAGAATGACATACATACTAAATGGGATATCTTTCACCCTGCAGGAGAGAAGGGGGAAGCGGGATGAGTGGGGGTATGATGGAGGGGAGGGTATTCTGGGGGGAGGGGATATTGGAAGTACCCACTTTCAAAGATGGACAGGATCAAAGAAGGGAATGGACCAGGTGGGGGGTGGGATAGGTGGGAGGGAAATATAAGCAGTCTTTTACAATATATCTACTATGGTAATATTTTGCATAGATATACATGTACAACACATACTGAATTGCTTATCTTCCCAGAGGGAGTGGGTGACAAGGGAGGAAGGGAATGGATCTGAAATTTGAAGTTGTAAAATTAAAGGTTTCAAACATATATAAATACTATTCTTAATACTATTTTGCATGTAATTGGGAGATAAGATGTGCAGGCATTTGGGGCACAGAGATTCATCTTCCCCTAATGGTAAAGTCAAAGGGGGTATGGGAGAAGATATGGGAGAGAGCAGATTGGATAAGGGGGTATCTTGTGGGACTGCTATTCTGGGGTAGGTAGGGGAAAAATGTGGAAAAAATTGTAAATCAAAATCTGGCAGAAATGAATGAGGTAAACCAGAAGTTAATAAAGTATTTGTTTTAAAAAATTCAGTGTAAAAATTAAAATGATATATGAAGAAATTTCCATGTGATAAGAGATATCTTAAAAGGCATAACCAGAAAGAGATTAGGGATAATGAATCATTGCCTGTCTGTCACTGTGATATTATTATAACAATCACCTTTAAAGTTTTCTACATAGACCTTGTGTATTAGGTGTCAAAATTGTATGGTCCTATTCTTCAAGGAGATTCTGTTTTATAACAGCAATAATATTTAAAAGAAAATCCATTTTGCTTCAGATAGAAATTGAAGATGGACATAGATTTTGGAGGTGGAGTGATAGCTTTATTTGGGAAGGTAGTTATTTTTTCATTTATTTTTTTAAATGCTTTATTAACTTGTGATTTACATCATTCATTTCTGCCAGATGTTAAGTTACAAATTTTCCCCCATTTTTCCCCTACACACCAGCCCAAAATAGCAGTCCCACTGGATATCCCCTCCTTCAATCTGCTCTCTCCCATATCTTCTACAATACCCCTTAAACTTTTCCAGTAGGGCATGGCAGATCTCTATGCCCCAGTGCCTATATATCGTATTTCTAAATTATATGTAAGATAGTATTAATAATATATATGCATATATATGTATGTATATTTTAAATATTTTATTTTAAGACTTTACAGATTCATTCCCTTCATCCCTTATCACCTACTCTTACTGGGAAGATAAGCAATTCAGTATATGTTGTACATGTGTAGCTAATGCAAAACATTACCATAGTAGATACATTGTAAAAGACTGACTATATTCCCCTCCCTCCTATCCCACCTCCCACTTGTTCTGTTCTCTGCATTGATCCCATCCCTTTTCAAAAGTGGGTGCTTCCAACTTTCCTCCCCCCCCCAGCCTGCCCTCCCTTCCATCATCCCCCCTTTCATCCCCTTCCCCCCTACTCTTCTGTAGGGTGAGATACCCTATTTAGTGTGTATGTCATTCCCTCCCTGAGCCAAATTCAATGAGAATAAGGTTTCATCTTTTCGCCTTCCTGTTCTTCCCCTCCATTGTAACCATTTTCCCTTGCCTTTTCTGTATGAGATAGTTTACAGCATTCTGTCTCTCCCCATCTCCTCTCATTATATTCCTGTCTCACCTCTTAATTGCACCTTTTAAGAATCATCCCTTACTATTAAATTGGTCCTGTGTCCTCTACCTATGTATGCCTGTAAACATATATACACACATTCACATATGTATTCATACACCCATATACCCTCTGATATAGACATATATAGAGATAGACAGACAGATAGATAGATAGATAGATAGATAGATAGATAGATAGATAGATTTCTATTCCCTTCAACTATTTTCATACTGAGAAAAGTTTCATCAGCTACAATTATCATTTTTCCATGAAGGCATTTAAATAGTTCAATTTTGATAAGTTCGTTATGATTTCTTTTCCCTGTCTACCTTCTCAAGCTTCTCTTGCTTCTTGTATCTCAATATCAAATTTGCTATTCAACTCTTGTTTTTTCATCAAGAATACTTTTTTTCCTTTTTTTCCCATTTTCTTTTACTGTGGGAGTTCAGGGTAAAAGGAACAGGTAGTGATTCAAAAGTCACTTAAATTCGACAAATTAGTCATAAGCAACAATTTTCAATATCCCAGTTGCAATAAAGGGTTAAGTATAAGACTTCAATCAACCAGTCAAAAACCATTTATTAAATTTCTACTATGTACCAACCAGTCGACTCAGTGCCAGGCACACAAAGACAAAAAAGAAATAGTCCCTGGAGCTTACATTCTATGTTGAACTTCAGGATGAATACAGTGACCAAATCAATTGCTGTTCAGTGAATCCATTGGTACCACATGAGAAATAAAGTGTAGTCATCTAAAGAGCTATCAAGAGAGATGGATTTTTCTGGAGGCAGGAAAACAAGTCATTATGGAACTTTGTTCATGGAGACTTAGGTACTAAATTTCTAGGGTAAGACATTAATTAATTTATTCAATCATTTATTACAAATTATGATATATTAATGATGTTAAAATGAATAACACAATGAATTATTTATTGATTTCATTATTAAAGCATTAATTTTGTGTATAGGATATTCATAATTTTTAATTACAAATCAAGTACCAGGAATTTTTTGCAAAATGCTTGTATCCATTGATCTCAGGTTCACTGAGATACATGAAATATGGAACCATTAATTACAGAGACCTTACAAATCACAATTAGAATTCACATGCTGACTTTTTAAATCTTCTCAGAGAAACTTGTATCTCTTTGTTTCTAAATGTATAGATACCTGGATTCAGGAGAGGAGTGATGACTGAGTAAAATATAGCAAGAAATTTGTCCACTGATGTTATGTTAAGTGGCCACACATAGATAAAGATACAGGGTCAAAAGAATAACACCACCACTGTGATATGAGCAGTGCAAGTGGAGAGTGCCTTGGAGGCCCCATCCTTGGAGTAATTGCACACTGTGAGTAGGATATAAGTATAGGAGATCAGTAAGAGAATGAAAGATGTCATAGCAAGAATACCACTTTCGGAATTCATCAAGATTCCCAGGAAATAGGAATCAATGCAGGCAAGCTCAATCACCAGTGGGATGTCACAGAAAAAACTGTTTACTACTCTAGGTCCACAGAAAGGCAGATCCACAATCATAACCAGTTGACTCACAGAGTGTATAAATCCAATAGCCCATGAGGTCATTACAAGCCAAATGCATCTTCTTTGGCTCATAATGGCTGTGTAGTGGAGTGGTTTGCATATGGCTACATAACGGTCATAGGCCATGGCCACAAGCAGCACCATCTCACACCCTCCAGCTAAATGCACAAAAAGGACCTGACACATGCATCCCCTAAAGGAGATGGTCTTGTTTTCCTTGAGCAAGTCTGTGATCATCTTTGGAGTAGTGACTGAGGAAAGCCATAAATCAACAAAAGAAAGATTGGCCAACAGGAAGTACATAGGGGAATGGAGATGGGAGTCAGTGATAACTAAAATCACAATAAAGATATAACCTAAAACAATGATGAGGTAGAGCACCAAGATCAAAATAAAAAAGAAAATCTGAAGTTCCCATGAATCACAAAGTCCCAACTGCACAAACTCAGACACTGTGGAATGATTTACTTCAGCCATTCAATCAAGTCTTTATTATAAACCTCCTGGAGAAAATGAGAAAAATAGTTATTAGAATGTAAAAGAGCTTAATTCTTTAGCTTTAACACTCACATAAATATTCTCCCACATAAATATGAAAACACATCTTTTGTTCATTTAATCAGCCTTGCAATGACATAGAGAGATTGATAGATAGATGGCAATATGATTTAAAAGATTAGGGGGTACCTATGTGCGATGCAAATACTCCCAGGTAAAAGGAACATCTGGTCAAACATCTGGTATGTGGAATATTTAAAAAACTCTATTATCCTACTGAAATATTCCAAAAGTAATAGTGTTAACTGAAAAAATTATGGATGGAAGAGAGTATGGTAAGGAAGTGGAAGTAGGCTGAAAAAAAGGGAGAACATTTTAACAAAGAAAAGACAACTAAAGTGAAGCTAATCAAAACTAAGTGGATGAGGTCCAGATAAGAATTTCTATTCATAATGGGCTAAAAAATCAATAACACCGAGTGAAAGATGATCGGATTCATCCCCTAAAATAACCAAAAACTCCGAATGATAATTCAAACAACAAAGTTAAATGTTTGGCATAAACTTGGAAAATAGTATCCCATTCTTAATTTTTTAAATTGTTCCCTTTCAGTAGATTTTTAAAATTTTTAAAAACTATCTCTGTAAATCAGGATTATCAATCCTGTTCTAAATCAAATCCAAGGCAAAAAAGAAACTTGAGGCTGAACATCACATGAAGATTTCTTTCAAAAACTATTCTGAAGAATAAAACTGTTGCTTAATAAGAAATAATATCATGGTTCACAGTAATTTATTTAACTGTGCTCTGACAAATGTTTAACAACATTGTTACATTAAAAGTGTGCACTAGGGCGGAGCCAAGATGGCGGAAAGGAAGCAGTAACTTCGCTGAGCTCCTCTGTCACTAAGTCCAAAAGGGTAAATCTGAGCGGATTCCGGAGTGACGGAGCCCAGTGGAAGACAGAGTGTGGCAGAATCCAGCCCAGGAGGTTGCCCAGAGTGCCCGCACAGGTCGAGCGCAGAGCGCGTGGGGTCTGCACAGGTCGAGCGCAGAGCGCGTGGGGTCTGCACAGCTCAGACCTAAGAGCAGGCAAGCAGACTACACCAGAGAGAGAAAAAGCCCCAGCCTGCAGACTTACCAAGGACGAATCGCAGTCATCTCGCAGAGGGAACGGATCATTGGAGCCAGGTAGGAGAGTCGGGCCCCCAGTGCAGAGAGTGGCTTCTCAGGCTGCATTCAGCCCCCAGCCTGGAAATTTAGAAACTGCCTGCCTGTATGATACAGGGGCTGGAATGGCAAAGTAAATTCTAGCTGCTCCGATCCTCCCATCCCTCCTTCATGAAGCAGAAAACCCAAAGATAAGTCTCCCACCCAGACTGAAACCCCAAGTTAATGGAAATAGCCTCAGGCTTGAGAATCTCCAAGAAAGGGTGTAACTGAGACAGCCAGGAATCTGAAGAGAAGAGAGGGAGGGGACCCAACTAGCCCCACCTCACCTCACCAACAAAAGCCTACTTATAGCCCAGGGGTATAGAGGCAGAAATCTGAAGTGGTCAGACTCAACCCCACCTACACATCTACATTCCTCACTGACTTCCCTGACTTAGCCATAAACTAGCCACCCAGAGGTATTCAAAGTCAAGGATCAGGCCCCAAACTCATAGCCTGAGACACTAAGAAACAGGAAGTCACAATGGGAAGGAAGGAAGCTGAAAAGGAGAAGGTGAAGGCAAGAAAGTCTATTCGAGCATGCTATGCAGGGCAAGAACAACAAAACACACAGGGCAATATAGACTCTCTGCCCACAACAGAGACCACAGAAGGAAACATGATCTGGTCTCAAGCCCAAATAGCATTCCTGGAGGAGCTTAAGAAAAATTTTAAAGACCAAATCAGGGAGGCAATGACCAACTTGGAAAAAGAAAATACCTCCCTAAAAAAGGAACTTCAAAAACTTATTGAAGACCATAATTCACTAAAAATTAGATACAACCAAACTGAAACTCAGAACTCTATGATGCAGCAGGAGTCAATCGAAAAAAACAAGATGATCGAAAAATTGCAAGAAAATGTAAAATATCTCACTGGAAAAATAACTGACCTAGAGAACAGATCCAGGAGAGACAACCTAAGAATTATTGGTCTACCAGAAAGCCATGATGAGAAAAGCAGTCTAGACAACATCCTCCAAGAGATTGTCAAAGAAAACTGTCCTGAGGTCCTGGAATCAGAAGATAAAATAGCTATTGATAGAATTCACCGGACTCCTCCTGAAAGAGATCCCAAACTGAAAACTCCAAGAAATATAGTAGCCAAATTCCAGAATTATAAGATTAAAGAAAAAATTCTACAAGCAGCCAAAAAGAAACAATTCAAATATCGAGGAACTACAGTTAGGATCACACAGGACCTAGCAGCTTCTACATTAAAAGAGCGGAGGGACTGGAATTTGATATTTCGTAGGGCAAGAGAGCTAGGACTACAACCAAGGATTAACTACCCGGCAAAACTGAGCATAATCTTTCAGGCAAGGAGATGGACGTTTAATGAAGTAAGGGACTTCCAGACTTTCCTAATGAAAAAGCCAGAGCTCAATGGAAAATTTGATCTCCAATTACAAGACTCCAGAAGAACATAAAAAGGTAAACAAGGGTAACATAGACTCACACATGCAGAAGTGCACATACCCACACCCACAAACACAAGCTCATTACTTGGGATGCAACAAGAGCAAAATGTTCACATCCCTATATGTGGAGCTGATAACTGTCAATATTTGAAATCTCTATGATTATCATGACCTGCAAAAGGGTTATACTTAGAGGGTGTGGGTATGAATGCACTAACATGGAGTCTAAAAAAAAAAAAGACTATTAAGGGGATCAATGGTACTGTAATGGGAAAAAGGAAAGGATGAGCTAGGAAAAGGTAAAATATGCCATCTGAAGAGGCATCAAAACACACTATAGAAGAAGGGAAAGTAAGAGGGAGAGGAACATCATTTAAACACTATTCTCACTGGTTCTGGTTCAAAGAAGGATCAAATTAATCAGTGAAGTTTAAGAATCTAACGTGAATAGACACATACATTCATTAAATAGAGGAATTGGAGGGAGGGAGAGGAGCATTGTTTGACATTTACTCTCATTGGTTTGGAATCAAACGGGGAGTAATTTACTCTGATAAGTATAAAAATTTGTTGTGTCCTATAGATAGTGGGAGGGTAAGGGGGGGGTGAAAAGGAGGAGAATAAAGGGAGGGATTATAAGGGAGGGAAATAGTAGTAAGGGGAGAGGGTAGGTTAAGAAGGGGGGTCACTGGGTGGGAACACTGAGGGAGGGGTGGTCAAAAGGGAAAACTTCAAGGAGGGGAAGGGAGAAGGAAGAAACAAAAACATAAACAGGGGAGGGAATAGGATGGAAGGGAAGAGACAGATAGTCATCATTACTGTGAATGTGAATGGGATGAACTCTCCCATAAAACAGAGGCGGATAGCAGAATGGATTAAAAACCATAATCCTACAATATGCTGTCTTCAAGAAACACATTTGAAACAAAGGGATACCCACAGGGTAAAGGTAAAAGGTTGGAGTAAAATTTATTATGCCTCAGCTAAAGTAAAAAAAGCAGGGGTAGCAATACTTATCTCAGATAAAGCAAAAGCAAAAATAGATCTAATTAAAAGAGATAAGGAAGGAAACTATATCCTACTAAAAGGCACCATTGAGAATGAAGCAATATCACTACTTAATATATATGCACCAAGTGGTATAGCATCCAAATTCCTAGAGGAGAAGTTAAAGGAATTAGAGGAAGAAATAGATAGCAAAACTATACTAGTGGGGGACCTTAATCTCCCCCTCTCTGAACTCGATAAATCTAACCTCAAAATAAACAAGAAAGAAGTTAAGGAGGTGAATAGAATCTTAGAGAGACTAGATATGATGGATCTCTGGAGAAAACTGAATGGGGATAAAAAGGAATTTACTTTCTTCTCAGCAGTGCATGGTACATACTCAAAAATAGACCATGTACTAGGGCATAAAAACCTCACAATCCAGTGCAGAAAGGCAGAAATAGTAAGCGCATCATTCTCAGATCATGATGCAATAAAAATAATATGCAATAAAGGGCCATGGAAAGATAGACTAAAAACTAATTGGAAACTAAACAATTTAATCCTAAAAAATTGGTGGGTCAAAGAAGAAATTATAGAAACAATCAATAATTTCATTCAAGAGAATGATAATAATGAAACAACATACCAAAATTTGTGGGATGCACTAAAGGCAGTTCTCAGGGGAAGTTTTATATCCCTGAGTGCATACTAATTAAAGCAGAGAGAAGGGAGGTCAGTGAATTGGACATGCAATTGAAAAAGCTAGAAAAAGAACAAATTGAAAATCCCCAATTTAGTACTAAATTAGAAATACTGAAAACCAAAGGTGAGATTAATAAAATTGAAATTAAGAAAACCATTGAATTAATAAATAAAACCAAGAGCTGGTTTTATGAAAAAATCAACAAAATTGATAGACCCTTAGTCAATATGATAAAAAAAAGAAGAAAACCAAATTATGAGTATCAAAAATAAAAAGGGTGAATCTACCTCCAATGAAGAGGAAATCAAAAAAATAATGAGGAATTATTTTTCCCAATTGTATGCACATAAATATGACAATCTTAGTGAAATGGATGAATATTTACAAAATCACAAGTTGCCCAGATTAACTGAAGAGGAAGTGAATTACCTAAATAACCCCATCTCAGAAAAAGAAATCAAACGAGCCATCAATGAACTCCCTAGGAAAAAATCTCCAGGGCCAGATGGGTTTACTAGTGAATTCTATCAAACATTTAAAGAACAATTGATTCCAATACTCTACAAACTATTTGGGAAAATTAGTGAAGAAGGAGTCCTACCAAACTCTTTCTATGACACAAATATGGTACTGATTCCTAAATCAGGAAGAGATAAAACAGAGAAAGAAAATTATAGACCAATCTCCCTCATGAATTTAGACGCAAAAATTCTAAATAAAATATTAGCCAAAAGACTCCAACAACTTATCACAAAAATAATACACCCTGATCAGGTAGGATTCATTCCAGGAATGCAAGGATGGTTTAATATTAGGAAAACCATCAATATAATTGAGCATATCAACAACAAAACTAGCAAAAACCACATGATCATCTCAATAGATGCAGAAAAGGCTTTTGACAAAGTACAACATCCATTCCTATTAAAAACACTAGAAAGTATAGGAATAAATGGAGCCTTCCTTAAAATAGTTGCTAGCATCTATCTAAAACCATCAGCAAGTATTATATGCAATGGGGATAAACTAGAAGCCTTTCCAATAAGATCAGGAGTGAAACAAGGGTGTCCACTATCACCCTTCTTATTCAATCTGGTACTTGAAACGTTAGCAGTAGCAATTAGAGAAGAAAAAGAAATCAAAGGAATCAAATTAGGCAAAGAAGTGACCAAGCTGTCACTCTTTGCAGATGATATGATGATATACTTAGAGAATCCTAGAGAATCAAGTAAAAAATTACTTGAGACAATAAATAAATTTGGCAAAGTTGCAGGATATAAAATAAACCCACATAAATCCTCAGCATTCCTGTACATCTCTAATGAAACTCAACAGCAAGAGATAGAAATAGAAATCCCATTTAAAGTCACTGTAGACATTATAAAATATTTGGGAATCTACTTGCCAAAACAAACCCAGAATCTATATGATCACAACTACAAAACACTTCTCACAGAAATAAAATCAGATCTAAATAGTTGGGAAAATATCAATTGCTCGTGGCTGGGTCGAGCTAATATAATAAAAATGACAATTTTACCCAAACTAAATTATATATTTAGTGCCATTCCAATCAATTTACCAAAAAACTACTTTGTAGAGTTAGACAAAATAATAACAAAATTTATTTGGAAAAACAAAAGGTCTAGAATATCAAGGGAATTAATGAAAAGAAATGCTAGGGAAGGTGGACTAGCTATGCCAGATCTTCATCTGTATTATACAGCAGCAGTCATCAAAACTGCTTGGTACTGGCAGAGGTGTAGAGTAGTGGATCAATGGAATAGATTAGGTGCAGGAGACCCAGCAGTTAATGAATATAGCAATCTATTGTTCGATAAACCCAAAGACCCCAGTTTTTGGGATAAGAATGCACTATTTGACAAAAACTGCTGGGAAAACTGGAATACAGTATGGCAGAAAC